>OY882876.1:9328390-9563390 GCA_963693515.1 Pipistrellus nathusii
CTCCATGGAGCCCATGCTGTTGCAAAAGTTCAGCTCCCCCTGGACTGCACAGAAGAACTTCGCCTGTGACACAGCGGGAGAGGGAGGGCAAGAGGAAGGAAGCTGGGCCGGTGAGACGCCGGCCTGCCTGCCTGCAGCACTCCCCAAGCTGGGTTGCCTCAGGCTTCTCAAAAGACCCAACTCTGCAAACCCAGGTCAGCCCAAACCCTCCCTCCTTCCCCGCCCACCATGCCCAGAGCTCCGCCCTGGAGGGCAGCAGGACTTCCCACCCAGTGACTTCCACCCCACCCTCCCGCAGCTCCCCCTGCTTCCCGCACCCAGAGGAAGGAGAGGAACCCGCGCTGCTCGCACTCGGCCTGCTTGCCCTTTCGCACCACCCGCTCGGCCAGCGCCGGGTTGCGGTCGAGGCTGCGGAAGAGGCGGCGCAGCGCGCGCTCCGTGTAGGTCGAGGCCTGCCTCTCGAAGGCCTCCTCGGATATGCGCTGGCAGAAGATCACGCTCTGGGGGAACTCGTTGTCGAACTCGTCCAGGATCTCCATCCGAGTGGGGCTGCGGGCTGGCCCGGGCTGCCGGCGGCCGTCGGGGCGGGGTCACCGAGGGTCCAGATGGCACGCCGGCAGGCCGGCCCCACCCGCTGCAGGCTGGGGAGAAGGGCCGCTCCCACGGCCCGCACTCAGGTCTCCTTGGGAGGTGGGAGCCCCGGAACACATCAGCTCTTTCCCGACAGCCTTTGCGCCGCGCCCACCCCGCCAGCCAATCCCCTCCGAGATCGCTGACGGGCCAACTCGCGCGAGGGCCGCACGTGACAATACCCGCCACTCCGGGCATGCGCTCTTGCACTTTCGAGGATGCGAACGCCGCTGTGCTAGACTAGACCCCCCAAACCTCACACGGGCGGCAGGGCTTTGGTCAGGGCTCTCCTAGGGCCACACTAAGAACATGGTAAGCACAGGAACTCCTAACTTATTTTTTTTTAAATATATTTTATTGATTTTTTCACAGAGAGGAAGAGAGAGGGGATAGAGAGTTAGAAACATCGATAAGAGAGAATCATCGATCAGCTGCCTCCTGCACACCCAGGTACATGGCTTTGACCGGAATCAAACCTGGGACCTTTGAGTCCGCAGGTCAAAGCTCTATCCATTGAGCCAAACCGGTCAGGGCCCTCCCAACTTCTTTAAGGCCCACACCCATTGGGCAGCTTCCAGCCCCACCCCATCTCAGCTGGGCCTCCTTCTCAGTGTGGAGATTTCCAGGCCTCCAGCGAGAGCCACGCTTCTGCAGACAACTGCCGGAGGACTTCATTCTGCCCGACTCCTCTTCCTCTCCGGCATGAAACCCACCCTTCAGCCTGTCCTCTCACCCTATATGGTAGGCAGTTAGACATGAGCAGAGTAGGAAGGCCAGGCCAGGTATACAAGGTCACCAGAGTGGGAAGTCCCAGCTGCCTAGAAAAGAGTTTGTTGGGTAGAATCTCACTCCCAGGGTGATCTTTCTTCTCCTAGCATATTGTTGGTTATGCACCAGGTTATGCATGTGGCTAGCCATGTGGTAGACTCCCTTAGAGGAGGAAAAGAGGGCGGAGAGTAGACTCCCATACAAGACCTCCCCTGACCACTTCCTTAAGCATTAATCCCTCAAAACAATGAGAAGACCTGAATCAAATAATCCTAGGAACAAAGCCTGGGGTCTGTTGACTAGAGACAGAGTTTCTCCATCAAACTAGGGATAAAATCTAGGCCTCAGTTGTGTTTCAGTTCCAGGCCCAGAAAATGCAGCCAAACCTGGCCCAGCACTGGCTTTATTGACTAATGGTGGGGGCCGACCAATCAGTGGAGACCAGGACCCTAAGGACACTCCTGATGTTAACTATTGAGATCCTTTCCTGAAACCTCCAAATAAAAGCCCTTCATTAGAAGGACCCACCAGGCTGGTGTGACTCAGTGGTTGAAGGTTGACCTATGAACCAATTCCCAGTTAGGGCACATCACTGATATTTCTATATCTTTCATATATATATATATATATATATATATATATATATATGATGAAGGAACCAGCTCAAGCTTTCTCTCTAGAGCACACGTTGCTTTCCCCCCTTCTCTCCCCACCCAAGAGCATTTTCTTTTGCCTTTCTCTTAAGCTCCAAGGGTCCTTCTTTTGTCTCTGTAACTTGCTTCCTGAATCCATGCAGCCCAGCTGGCTCACTTCTTCCACGAATTGCTTCTTCCTTGTGTTATAGCCCCTCATCCTCCCCCTGGTTGCAAGGGCTTCTACCCCCAGGATGGGGGTGAAACCGTTACCCCAATGTACTCAGCTAGGGTGGAGAGGAACTTCCAAACACCCATCTGGAACCCGGGCTTCCCCTTAAGGAGATAGCCTTGAATAACTGTCCTAGGGCACATAACTATCACTGTGCATTGTGTCAGGTCCTGATGGTGGAGATAGCCCTGCCAGAGCATGCCTGGGCCAGGCTCCTTGGCAGTTCTGCTCCAATCCCCCCAATTCCAGCTGTGAGGGTGTACATGCCAGGCACCTCATGGTCCCTCCTGCAGGCTCAGGACAGCGTATTTCCCTGTAAGAGAACAAGATGGTGCAGTTGGTGGCCATCACCTATGGGCTTCATATTCCCAAGGATACCCACCCACCCCAAATAGCGTTTTTCCTGCTGAGAACCCAGGAGACCAACCTCTCCAGAGACTGGTCCTCCCCAAGCCTTCAAGGAGGGCTTGTTCCAATTCGCCTCCTCGTGGTCCAGGGTGAGCTGGGTCTGAGCCAGGCCCAGAAAGACCGTCCATGCAAACCAGCGGTCTCTATTTTTCAACAAGACCCTGCTGACCAAACCTGGAGTTCCGAGTCTTACCCAGGGTGCTAGGAGGAAAGATCCTCTTCAAAACAGAGCTTTTCTTAATCAGGGCTTGCCTCTGACTCTGCACCTATCCAGCCAGCAGATGGGGGCAATTCCCCAGCTCTGCACCCACCGAATCCTCTGATGGCGGGTCCAGCCCAGCCCTGAACCACGACCTGATACTGGGAAGCGAACTGGACTGAGGCAGCAAACGCCCTTCCCCCAGACGCTGTGTGTGGTGGAGGAGACCTGACTGATGCCCTTTCATCATTGCACTGCTTCCCAGCAGCCCACAGTAGTGCAACAGGGAAAGAGTGTCAGGCAGGCCTGCCAGCGCCTGCCTAGCCAGCCTCTCCCGGTGGTCTGGGTGGTCTGTCGGTGGGGATTGCAGACCAGGAATGCAGGCCCAAGGGGGCGGGGCCTCTGCCTGGGGGGAAGGGTGCCCTCTGACCCCGGAGGCCCAGGCCTGGGCCAGGATCTCAAGTTTCCATGGAGAAGGGAGCCAGCAGGGCAGGGGGGAGGGGAGAACCTGCAGGCCCAAGGGGCCCCGGACTAAGAGGAGGAGGTGGAGGTGTGGGGGATGGGGGCCCCCAAGGTTGGTCCCAGATGCTTTGACAATATCATTGCACTGCTTCTCAGAGCACAGTAGTGCAACCTCGTCAGAGCACCTGCGGCCAGCAGGGGGGGACCCCCTCCCCCAATAAGGGTAGGGTGGAAGGAAGCTCAGTAGTGGGAGGGTGGGGTCAGAGGTCTGTCCTGGACCCCAGGGATGGGGGGGAGGGGGGTGATTTCAATGGGACTGCAGTCCTCAATCCTCGGGGTCCCCAGGACCCCAGGGCACCCGAGCCTTACTCAGCCCGCTCCAGATATGGGTGGACGAGAGCCACTCCCCCAAACTAAAGGGTAGCTCCAAATCCGGAGCGGGAGTGGACAGGGGAGAGGGGCTTACACACAAAGAAGACGGGCCCGTGCTCCACCCCAGTCCGAAGCCCACGGGCGCTCGAAGCGAGGGTGGTTCAGCCCGACGACCCTGCGCCCTCACCGGCCCCCGGCCCGCGGCCCGCGGCCCGGGTGGCCCCACTGCGGGCCGGCACGTCCCTGCCACCTCAGGACCCCATCCCTGGCCCATGGCCCTCCACTTGGGCTCCGCGGTCGGTCCTAAAAGATTCGCTGCGCAGGGGAACAGGGGTTTTGGGGGGATTTAGGGGGGGTTCCCGCCCTCTGGGGTCCCCTGCCCAGAGAGAGCGCCTGGAGTCCGGGCTGCTCCCCTCCACGGAGTTTGGCCGGGTGGGGCCGCCCTCCCGCTCCCCGCGCGTGGGGACCCGGCTACTCACGGGACGGGACCCCCGCCCGCCCCCGGCCGGCGCAGGACGCGGCAGGTGAGCGGGAGGGGCGTCCCGGGAGTCGTCCGTCCCGCGTCGTCTCCCCGGCCAGGCCGGCCCCGCACCTCGTGGCGGCCTCTCGCCCACCAGCTCCATCTTTAAGCCGCTGACAGTCTGAGCGGAGCCCCCAGCCCCGGAGCCCAGCGCCGCGCTCATTGGCCGGCGCGGCGCCCCCCGCGCCCCCATTGGCTGGCGCGGGAGCGATTTCAAAACGGCCTCCGGGCGCCGATTGGCGGGGCCGCGGCGAGCCCAGGGCTCCGCGGTTTTAACAATGAGTTCTGCAAACCCTCCCACCCATTCATGACTTACCGGGAGGACTCGGCCCGCCTTTTCTTTGCGGGCAAGTTTTCTTTCTTCTTTTTTTCTTTTTTCTTTTTTTTTTTTTTGCGAGTTTTCTTTTCTTAATATATATTTTATTGATTTTTCACAGAGAGGAAGGGAGAGGGATAGAGAGCTAGAAACATCGATGAGAGAGAAACATCGACCAGCTGCCTCCTGCACGCCCTCGACCGGGCATGTGCCCGCAACCAAGGTACATGCCCTTGACCGGAATGGAACCTGGGACCTTTCAGTCCGCAGACCGACGCTCTATCCACTGAGCCAAACCGGTTTCGGCTCCGCGAGTTTTCTAGCTGCGAGGACAAGGACGCATGGAAGTCGGTGGGGGGCGCCAGCCGCACGGAGGAGGGGGTCCTTGGGAAATCCCTGCGGGGGCGCAGAGCTGCAGGTGTGCACGTTCTGCGGGCTGGCATTGCTCTCTGCACCTCGCAGGCCGGACACTCTGGCTGCGGAGGTTCTTCTGGCTGGAATATCCCCCTCCGACCACCCCCTCCCATCGCCTGTGGAATTTGCCCGAAACCGCCCTGGTTGGCTTAGGCTGCAGAGACCGGGTACCTGGAGCCCGTGGAGCCTGGTGGATCTGTGGGAGTATGGGGAAGGGAGTGTCGCCTGGGATCCCTGCGTGACTGCCATCCACTTTGTGACTAAGCATCCATTAAGTGCCGCCCCTGGGCTGACGGCCTGGAGAGATATGCTACACCGACTGCCTCCCAGAGCTGCAGGGGGAGTGAAGGAGGGCAGTAGGGAGGAGGCAGCGTGCTTAGACCCCCCCCCCCCTCCAGTTTTATTTTCCCAATCCAGAGGCTGAGAGCAAATGTTTTAGAGGCAGGCAGAGCTAGGTGTGAATTTCTGCAAACCTCGGTTGCCTCCTCGGCAAAATTAAGACAATAATCCTGGGCCCAGCGTCTGGCATTTAGTGTTCAATACATGAGAACTCTGCTGCTGCTGCGTTAATTTTAATTCTTGTCCTGAATTCTGCCCAAAGCGATCTTAACTGCTTCCACCTTGGTTTCCCAAGGATTACTATGTGTTGTGTGCACTGTTTGATTTTGCTCTTAATACTCTGCACGTATATCTGTGTGGTGGTAAGGAGGAAATATGCAGAGGCAGAAGGGGGCTCCTATAACCGGGAAGGGCCAGGGATGTACCAGAGTGCCCCCTTGATGGGCAAAGTGTGGTCCACACTATCGGTGCCTGGCCCACAGCCCCTTGGCAATTACCACCACAGAAAGGATGCTCCCTGTCAGACTTGCCGAGGGCTTTAGAATAGAGCCCTCCGGTAAACTCCCCAGTGTCCAGGGAAAGTGGGAAATACTGCAGAATAACCCCCCACCCACCGGCGGCCTCAGCCAATGCGGGCGGACACTTTGGTTGGATAACTTGGATGCTTTTTCCACACTGAGTCCCAGAACTCCCCGTAGAATTAAGCTGCAGTTGCCCAGAAGGGTATCTTGCTCAACAAGGCAACCTTCACCAGCTGCCGTTCCTTCTCCTCTCACAGCCCCACTGCAATTGGCCTGGACTCCAATCCTGTCTCGGGTCAGGCCAGTGATGGGAGAGGAATGCAGACTTGCAGGCAGTGCTTGAGAGGGTTGGCAGTGGATAGGTCAGCCGGGAAGGGGTCTGAGAGGGTGGGGAGTGATGGGCCAGCCTAGGACCCTCTCCCCCTCAGGCCTCAAAATTAGCTACAGCCTCTCCCACCCCTGTAAGGTTCACTGATTTCTCAAATGTAAGGTGTTATGCCCACACTCCTCCAAGCCCCCTTCCAGCCAGTTGCTACCCCCAGCATTCATTTAGGAAAATGGCTCCCTCTTCCCCCAGCAGCAACTCTAAGCCCCTACCTACCCTCCTGAGTGTTTAGCAAGTCCAGTAAGCCTGTAATCTCCACCACAACCTCTAGAGGTCACCCACACACCAGCAGAGCTAACTGTTACCTTCCTTTATTAGCGCCCTATTGATTGTTCCTGCCTTCCAGTTGTAACGGTTTGCCTGACTAAATTGTGCCTCTTCTTCCAGGAAGTCTTCTCAGATCTATGCAGGTAGCAGTTCTTTGAGGTTCTCTTTCCATGCAATATCTTTTGAAGTTTTGGTATCTCCTTGGGACCTTGGAAGGTGGTTGTGGGGACCTGAGATTTCACATGCCTGGGCAGGCTGAGGTGCAGGGGGTGCTATTTGCATAGAAAGTGAGAGAACCTGTGATGCTAAAATCCAGCAGATAAGCAGAATCCTGGCCTGGTGCTTGTTTAAAAACAAATGTCAAAGCCCAGGCTGGTTTCGCTCAGTGGATAGAGCATTGGCATGCTGACTGAAGGGTCCCAGGTTTGATTCCAGTCAAGGGCACATGCCTGGGTTGTGGGCTCGATCCCCAGTGTGGGGCCTCTTTCATCATATTTGTATCCCTCTCTCCCTCTCCCTTCCTCTCTGAAATTAAATATAAATATATATATATATATATATATATATATATATATATATATATATATATATATAAAATTAAAACAGCCAAAACTGGTTTGGCTCGGTGGATAGAGTGTCGGTCTGTGGACTGAAGGATGCCAGGTTCAATTCTGACAAGGGCATGTACACACCAGTGGGGGGTGTGCAGGAGGCAGCTGGTCAGTGGTGTTTCTCTCATCGATGTTTCTAGCTCTCTATCCCTCTCCCTTCCTCTCTGTAAAAAAGAAAAAAAAAATCAATAAAATATATTTTTAAGAATTAAAACAAATGTCAAAGACTCTCACAACTGCTAGGGGAGGGGTTCCAGGAAAATGGGGGTCTTCACCTCAAGGAGTGAGGGGTCTGGAGAGCTTGTACTTCATCCCTGCTGAAAAGAGGGGGGCTTCCACTTATCCTGCTGAGGCCCTGGCCAGCAGCTCTTAACAGGAAGGTTCATGAAGCTCAGGGTTGGGAGGGTCTCTTGCCATCGGATGGCCTAAGGGTGGCAGGGCAGTGCTGGAATGCATGGGAAGGCACCAGAAGGGTCTGGGCAGGTTCAATTGTTCAGCTGGGGGGGGGGCAGCAGTTTTGCAATGAGGAAGAAATGGTGGACGGGGCCCGGAAAGAGCTGGGACCTCCTGGTCACACCCAGGCTCACTCCAAAACAATCACAGACCAACATTCTTTAATTAACAAAGGCACTTAAGAACCCCTACAAACCCAAAGTCTTCACCAAGAGTGGCCCTACAGATGCCCGGCGCCGCCACCCTGCACCCGCCCCCCGCGGCCCTCAGAGTTCATCGTGACCTGCAGCGGCGTCCACGCTGGGCTTGATGAAGATGCCCTCCATGGCCTTCCACGTGTTGTGTGTGTTGGCGCTGGGCATGCCGTGCACCTCGTGCTGCCCTCGGATGGGGCTCCCGTACTGCTCGCCGGTGACCGACAGGAACACAGAGGTGCCCACGTGCTGGAAGCGCACCGCAGCCTCCCGCTCCCAGTGCTTCCCCGAGCAGCGCACGGTCCACAGGTCAAGGTCGTCACCCTCACCGTCTTCCCCAAAGGCACTCACCTCCTATGGATTGGGGGCGGGGGGGAGAGAGAGTAGTCACCATGAGATGGCACACTGAGGTCACTTGCCTGGCAGCAGCACTCACGCCTCCTGTACTGGGCCTCAGGTTCTTCCCGTACCCTCTGAGCCTCAGCTTCCACAGCTGCAAAATGGGACAACACCCCTCCCCCCCTCCAGCCCCAATACCCAGTAGGGCCTTCACAACATGAGTTCTTCAAACACACGCTAACCCCACCCCACCTGTCTGCCTCCCACAGAGCTAAGGCCAGGCTCCTCCTCTATGTCCCCCTACCTCCCATCCTAACCCCTCTAACTCAACATAAAGTCCAATCCCGCAGGCTGACAGTCACGGTCTCCACTTTTTTCTTCTAACAACCCTACCCACTCTCCCCACCCCACCCCAAGCACCCTCTGTTCCACCTCCACGTGGATCCCCTCCAGGGTCCAACTGGCCCCCAGGAGTGGAGCTGCCAGCAGGTTCCCATCACACTCTCCCTCTTCCGTTTTTCCGCTGGGCTGAACAGGAGGACCTCGGAGGAGTCCCGTGTGTCCCCAGAGGGGGCGTTCGGCAAACATTTCTGAATTTAAATAATTCCTACTTCCCAGAGGAAGCTGAGGCTCGGAGAAGGTGAGAGGCAGAGTAGGCTCTGCCCGCGGCCACACACACACACACACACACACACACACCAGAGAGGAGCCTGTCTGGGCTGGGGGAAGGGGCTCACCTGGTTATTGGACAGCGGCGACGGGAAGTGGTGCGTGTGCAGGTTCTTGCCGGTGAGCACGTGTGTCAGCCGCACGGCCTGCCCACAGCGCACGGGGGACCCGCGCGGACATCCGCCCTCCGAGCCGCTGCGGATCCGCCAGTAGCTGTTGGCGTCGTCAGACGCCTCCACGCCGGTCACCGACTGCTGGCCGCTGCCTGCGGGCGACACCCCACCTCGCCGGTCAATCCCAGAGCTCACGACCCTCAGGACCACCTCCACCCCATACCCTAACGGCTCACCCCGGCTCCCACCCCGGGTCCCCGGATGCACTCCAATCCTTTGGCCCGCAGCTCCCAGACGACCCCCTCCAACCGCCGGTCCTTGTCGTCCTCAGTCCCCCCAATAACTCCAGCCCGATAACCCCCAGACCCCTAGCCGCAGACCCCCCCACAGCCGCCCAGCCTTCAAACGCCCCGCCTCAGCCCCGCCCCCTAGCGGTGCCCGGTCCTAGGCCCCGCGCACCGGATCCGTATTTGACGTCGTGCGAGTGCAGCCGCACCCGGTGCTGCGTATTGAACAGCTTCAGCACCGACCCGCAGGTCACGAGACCCGCGCCGGGCTTGGCGGCGCCGCTGCCCGGCACCGAGAGCGCCAGCAGCAGCCCCAGCAGCGCCGCCCCCGCAGCGCGGCCGCGTCCCGCGCTCCACATCGCCCCGACCGGGCTCCGCCAGCTCCGGCCCCGAGCCGCTTCCGTCTCCGCGGCCGGCCAATCCGGCTTGGACCGAGCCCGCCGCGGCAGCCAATCGCGGATCCGCACGGCGCTCCGCCGGCCCTACCATTGGCTCGTCGCGGCCAGCTTTCCAGAGGAGGGAGCTGAAGACACGAGGAGGGTTCTGATTGGTCCACGCTTCCGAGGGCCCACCAATGAGAAGCAAAGGAAGGCTGATGTGGTTCCGAGCTGTGAGAGCGGCCGGGGAGGCTTTTGGAGAGGATCCTTCCAGCATCCTCTGAACCCGTTGGTGAAGCTTCTTCATCCTGGATCCCCGAGCCCTCAATCATGGTCTATGTCCTCAGCCCCTGGGTCCGAAGTTGCAGGGTCTTGAGGTTGCTCGACCACTAAATGTTGTGGTCACAAAGTCGACAGAACTCAGATAATGGATCACCTGGCCCTTCAGCTCTGGGATGAAATACTCCCTCAGTCACTCGGTCATTTCCCCCTTTCTGACATTGGGTCACCTCAGTCCCTAGACCTTGGGGTTTCTGAATTCACAAGCCTCTTACCGACTCCTTCTATGACACTATTATTGCCACTGGGCAGCAGAGGGCAGCAGGGAGCTGTGGTGTTTAATATAACGGCGTGTTCTCATCGGAAAGCCCTAAAGCTGTCTTAGCAAACTGGAGCCCCGTTAGAAAGCGACTGTAGAAACCCCAAGCCTAGGCGACTGTGTTTTGGGTTTCTGACACGCTTGGGTCTTCGTGGGTGGGAAATTTACAACAGTCACCAATTGCTCAAGGCCAAAAATTGGGGATTTATCTTTTTAAAAAAATATATACTTGGTTGATTTTTTTTTACAGAGAAGGGAGAGGGATAGAGAGTAAAAAACATCGATCAGCTGCCTCCTACACACGCCACACTGGGGATGTGCCTGCAACCAAGATGCATGCCCTTGACCGGAATCAAACCTGGGACCATTCAGTCTGAAGGCCGATGCTCTATCCACTGACCCAAACCAGTCAGTTCTGGGATTCATCTTTGATACCTTTCTTTACTGCACTCACATCTAATCCAACACTGACTCCAAAACAGAATGCAACGCAACTCTCCTGCATCCCTCACCGCTACCCTAATCCAAGTCACTCCATCTTCCCTCTAGATATCTACCACCGCATCCTGATTTCCCTGTTTCTGATACTCCGGCCCCTCCAAGACTCTACACAGGAAAGTGACTTTGCCTTCTATACCAGATCATGCCAGGAACCTGCGGAAAGGGACAGTTGTCAGAAAGAGAAGTGTTCATTCTTTTATTCTCTTTTCCTGTTTCTTTCAGGAAATTGGGTGACCTGTTCTGAGATAGTACAAGCAACTTTGAGGTTCCCTGGAGTGAAGGTCATGGTCCCAATAACACAACCCTCAAAATACACGATTTTTCATTCTCCGGTGGGTATTTGTGGGTGTCTATGGCTACAATAGACTATTTCTAGACTTATTAATGAATCAAACCCCTAGTTAGATGAAAAAGCATTTTAGGGAGTATTTTATAAGTCAAACGCTAAATGATCAACCTATTACATGGCCACTTTTATTTTTAAAATTGCTTCTTGTTTCAAAACACTATCTCTTTGATGTTGTGTGAGCTTTGGGTTCAATACATGTCAAGAATAGTCAAGCTTTTTGAGTGTTGCAATATCATAACCAAAACAGACTCATTCTTTTTTTTTAATTAATATATTTTATTGATTTTTTTACAGAGAGGAAGACAGATAGAAAGTTAGAAACATCAATGAGAGAGAATCATCAACCAGCTGCCTCCTGCACGCCCCCTACTGGGGATCAAGCCCACAACCAAGGTACATACCCTTGACTGGAATTGAACCTGGGACCTTTCAGTCCGCAGGCTGACGCTCTATCCACTGAGCCAAACCGGTTTCCACCGGACTCATTCTTTTACTGAGCAAGTTTATAATAAATACCTTTCTCTAGAAGTGGATTATTTTTTAAAAAACTAGCCCTGGCCAGGTGGCTCAGTTGGTTGAAACATCATCTTGTACATCAAAGGTTGCAGGTTACATTCCTGGTTAGGGCACATGCCTAGGTTGTGAGTTCGATCCCTGGCCAGAGTGAGTATGGGAGGCAAACAATCTATGTTTCTTTCTCACATAGATCTTTCTCCCTCTCTCTCTCTAAATTTATATATAATTTTAAAAAATATTTTTTATTGATTTCAGAGAGGAAGGGAGAGAGAGATAGAAACATCAGTGATGAGAGAATCATTGATCAGCTGCCTCCTGCACGCTCCCCATTGGGGATCGAGCCCACAACCTGGGTATGTGCTCCTGACTGGAATTGAACCCAGAACAGGCTGACGCTCTATCCACTAAGCCAAACCGGCCAGGGCCTACTAAAATTTAAAAAAAACAACACACATAACCTCACCATGGTGGCTCAGTGGCTGAGCATCGACCTATAAACCAGGAAGTCAGGGTTCGATTCCAGGTCAGGGCACATGCCTGGGTGGCAGGCTCCATCCCCAGTGTGTGCAGGAGGCAGCCAATCAGTGAATCTCTCTCATCATTGATGTTCCCATCTCTCCCTTTCCCTTTCTCTCTGAAATCAATAAAAATATTTTTAAAAAATTAACACACACACACACACACAACACATCAACCCCACCACATATCCTTGGATAAGGATTTAAAAATAGAAAATAAAACCCAGCATCATGACAAATGGTTTGGAGCCACTTAAGTCTCAGAGTGGTTTCTTACACAGCAAGACACCTGGAACAGGAGCTAAGGCCAGGTGTCCCTAGTACCATGTGCCAGTAGTTTCCCAGGACAGTCCCCGGGCACGTATTTCTGAGGCTGGGGCGGGGAGATGTTCAGTTCTCCCTTGAGGACTTGGCAGTGGGGCCTGGGAAGTTGGTGGGTATCAACAGCTGCTGTCTCTCAGAATCTTGAGGCTCCCCTTCTTAGCTCCCCCCTGCCATCAGCATTTCTTGCTCTCTCTGGAGCGGGGTGGAAGATGGCTGCTCTTCACCATCCACACTGACCTACGGCGATCAGTGCAAACTGAACCAGAATCTCGGGGTGCATCCCAAGCGCAGGCTTCTAGGAAAGAACCTGAGTGGCCTGGCTTGGCTAGAGATGTGCCGACAGGTGGCCAAGTGCATGAAAATGGCTATCGTGCCAAAACCAGTTTGGCTCAGTGGTAGAGCGTCAGTCTGCGGATTGAAAGGTCTCAGGTTCAATTCCGGTCAAGGGCATGTACCTTGGTTGCGGGCACATCCCCAGTAGGTGTGCAAGAGGCAGCTGGTCGATGTTTCTCTCATCGATATTTCTAGCTATCTCTCTCCCTTCTCTCTGTAAAAAATCAATAAAATATGTTTTTTTTAAATCCCTATTTAAAAAACAAACAAACAAAAAAACACAGCTATTGTGGCTCCACACGGTGGTGGCGCAGTGGTTGGCCTCAGGGAATGGGTCTTATGGGCTGAGCATGTTCCCTAAAAGATCCTTTTTTATTTTTTAAAATATATTTTATTGATCTTTTACAGTGAGGAAAGGAGAAGGATAGCTAGAAACATCGATGAGAAACATCCACTAGCCGCCTTCTGCACACTCCCTACTGGGGATGTGCCTGCAGCCAAGGTACATGCCCTTGACTGGAATTGAACCTGGGACCCTTCAGCCCGCAGGCTGACGCTCTATCCACTGAGCCAAACCAGCCCCAGCCCCTAAAAGATCCTTTACCGAAAGAGCTTTGTGGTAAAGTGGGTCTCTGACACCGTCCCTCCACCTTAGGGCTCTGAGCCCTCTGATTCACAGTGTGATAGTAAGTCTTCCTCCCTGGGCCCTAGGGTGTGGGTACTGTGGGAAGGTCCTCCCTGCCTGGCTCCAGTGGTCCTTACCCGCGGGCGGAGGGAAGGAGGGCGCTGCACCGGTGGCACAGGAAGGCCAGAAGCCCCCGGAGAACCTCGGAGATGAGACCTGCCATGCCCACAGACCCTTCTGGAGTGAGCGAGCCTGTCCAGCGCCACTGAAAGAAGTAGAGTCATGTGACCAGCTTGGGGCAGCCAATCACAGCTTGACCAAGCAGCAGCAGCACCATGTGGCTTGGCATAGAACCTCCAGATTCAGAAGGTGGAGGTGGGAAATGCCAGTTAGGAAAGCAGGTGGCCGTGAGAGCAGCAGGAAAAGGTGGCTCCTCGGTCGGAATACGAGGCTGTGGTGTGCCAGAGGGAAGGGGGGTGGGGGACGCCCTGGCAGAGAAGCCGCCTCTGGAAACAGAAGCCATGATGCACGGAGGCTGTGATGGAAGGGGACCGTGAACCCTAGAGGCCTGAAGAGCCGGGAAGATGCTGACTGGAGTACAGAAAAGCCATGAACAGCGATCTGTGTGCCACAGAGGGGTCAGAGCACTGCCAGCTGTCCTGAAAGCCAGCTGCGGCCAGGCCGGGCCCGCTGGGCGTGCTGTCCAACGGCTGGAGAGCAAGTGCGTGGAAGGGAGGCTGAAATCTCCGGACAAGAACACTGCTGCATCAACAGAAGCTTTATTTTTCCTGTTGGGTCTCTTGAGAGGCTGAGCAGAGAGCTTCTTGAGGGCGTTAGCCTATTCAGATCTCTGCTCAGTGCGAGGGGCCAGCTGGTGGACAGCGTTTCCCTAGAGCAGGAGGAAGAGTAGGGTATCCAGAACTTGGTTCAGCTTAGGGAGCCTCGGGGAATAATTTCTGAGGAATTATTCTGAGGAATGGCTGCTCTCTGCCTACACTGAGGCTCAGGAGTGCTCTGGATCTCATTCTCATCCCCCCAAATTTTCATAGTGGTTGTCCTCCTCCTCCTCCTCCTCCTCCTCCTCTTCCTCCTCCTCCACCTCCTTCTCCACCACTTCCTCATACTCCTCCACTTCCTCCTCCTCATCCATCTCTATCTCCTCTTCCTCTTCCTCTTCCCCCTCCATCTCTCCCTCGCCCTCCCTATTCTGTCTCTCCCCCATGTCCACCACTTGCTCAGACTGCCTGAAGCCCAGGCCAGTGCTCGGGGATGTGGAGAGCTTGGGCTCCAACGGTTTCGTGGGCTTGTGCTCCTCAGCTGTGCTGTTCTCCTGAGGGATGGGTACCTGGGGGCCGGGCTCCTCGACCACCTGATCCAGGGCAGTGACCGGCACAGACAACATGGTGGGGGAGTCTATGCTGTTCTGGGAGGTGCCTGGCGGGGAGGCCATGTGCTGGGAGGAGCCATGCTGGGAGGCCTCCAGGGACGCCTGCCGGGCCCACTGGGCCTCCTCCATCATCCGCAGCAGGACGTTCCAGTTGACCTCCGAGGCCAGGCAGATGTTGGAGCCTTTCACTTCCTTGAAGCCCAGCAAGAGGTCCACAAGTGTCTCAGTGATGGGGAAGGAGATGAGGCCCAGCTGCTTGGTGAGGTTCTTCTCAAACTTGTACTTGCACACAAGCAAGGAGACAGCCTGCTCCGTCATGTCGTTGATAAGCTCCTCAGACCAGGGGTTGGAGATGTAAGACATGGACTTGGAGGAGATGGAGGGCAGTACTGGCTTCTTCCTGTAATGGGGGCTCTGTGCAGCAGCCAGGGAGGGAAAGGAAGACATGTCATGCCACTCTCGCTGTCTGGAGGTGCCCCTCACCCCCACAGCCCCCTACGTGTCTCCCACAGGGGCACCAGGCCTGTCACACTAAGCGTATGGCCCCAACGCATCTGCTCTGCTCCCCGCTCAACCACTGAGTGCAAGTCCTGCGAGTCGGCCAACCCTCACGGTTATCACACTATCATCACACTGCCCACACCAGTCGGCCAGACTGGAGCCTGGGCCATCCAGGTTCCAGCAGATTCTTGCCCAGGCCAGGGTTCAGAAGGAGGGAGGGGTGCCTGGGCCTTGATGGGTGAGAGAGGGTCTGGGTCTGTGCTGGAGACCCACCCGCATGGAGCCACCTACATCTTCTCCACGCCCTTCCTGATCAGTCCCCCAACTCCCAGGGCAGCAGGACCAGAGAGTCTGAGTCCTAGGATGCAGAGCCCCACTCCAGGCTCAGGCTGCTGTCCACAAGGGACAGGACCCTCTCCACCTGGGACCGTCTCCAATGTCACATGCAAATGTTAAAAAAAAAAAAAAAATACCCAGAATGAAAAATAGCCTTTATTCATCTTTCATAATACCTGGCAGCATGTAGGCCAGGATTCCTAGTCCCCGTCAGCTTGTCCCCTGTCCAGGCGGTTTCCACTGCCCAGGGCAAGAGGCCTGAGCCATGGGCACCTGCCAGTGGGTGGCTTCTAGGAGTGGCGGCCTTTCCCCTGCACGTTTGCCCCTAAACTCTCCAGCTTGGCCCTTGAGGAAGCCACCTCAGAATACAGCGTCGCGAGTGTCGGGGTGAACTTTCTCACTAAGGAGGTGAGTGGGACGAAGGCAGGGAGGTGGTGGTAGGAATGCGGAACTGTGACCTGGGTCAGGTGGCTCTGCTTGGGCACTTCCACCTTGATCCCCGGGGAAGGCAGGGTGAGGTGGAGGCTCCGCCACGGCTGGCCCCTTTGGTTCAGAGACCCATTAGAAAATGGGGGTGGCCTCTGTTCTTTGGGGTGCTTGTCAGGTGCTTCCTGCCGGGGTTGGGGTAAGGGGCCCTTGGGCTCTTCAGTGGGTATCACCTGGAGCCTAAATCTGGTGGCTCCTTGGGCACTAGGCATGGTGGAACCACCTTCCTTCGTCTTGTCCCGTGTCTTGATCTTGGTCTTTCTGCCCATCATCTTGAAGCTGGAGTCTGCGTTGACGGGGAAATCATCGTAGAGCTCATCCTCGGGGATGGGGGAGGCCAGCGTGGAGCCCGGGGTGCTTTCTAAATTGGGGTCTACGGCGGGCTCCCATTCCGAGGGGAAGAGAGGGTAGCCGTTCTCCCACAGGGCGCCACTGAGCTTGTCCACGGCCTGGTTGACCACACCCTGCAGGGCGGGGAAGAGGTGGTGGTTGGCCAGGAGGTCCAGGGTCCGATGGGGCTCACGGATCGAAGAGTAGCCGGGCAGGCTGAAGGCCTCCGACTGGCTCAGCAAGGACTTGATCTCCTTGTTGAACTCTTTCTTGAGGAACTTCAGCTCCCTCTCGCCGAGCCCCAGCTCTGACACTTCCGGTGTAGCGAAGCTCGAGCCCAGCGAGTCCCACAGCAGGGAGTCCGCCTGGGAGCAGGACAGGCGTTTCTGGAGAGAGGGGGCGGGGCGGGGGGGGATCCTCAGAGGTGACCGGGAACAGCCCACCCAGGCTTGGCCCTGAGCTCTGGGCTGGGCTCCCTCCGACCCACCCCAGGCCACGGCCCCACATCTCACCCCTTTGTTCTCCAGCCTCAGCAGCCGTCTGAGGCTCTTCTCCTGCAGGAGCCTGTCCCTGATGGGTGGCAGTGGGCCCAGGCCGCGGTAGCCCGGGTCGCTGTCCCGGCCGTGGGCGCCCGGGAAGCCGGCTGTGACGTTGCTGAGTGAGTCAGTCACGGAGCTGGAGCAGGATGGGTAGTTGTTGGGGTGCCCGATGCAGAGGCTGGGCTGGGCGTGGTGCCGGTGCACCGTGCTGAGGCTGGGCCGGGTCCGGGCGCGCCGCCCGCCCCTCGGGGCCTCCACCGGGTCCTGCACCTCCACCAGCGGCTCCCCAGTCTCTGTCTTGGCGGCCATCATGCGCTCGGTAGCTTCCTCCACCACCCGCTGCAGGCTCTCCAGCACCTGGCCCTCGACAAGGAAGTCCAGGAAGTTACCGAAGGGCCGAGGGTCCCTCGTGCTCCCGCGGTGGCTGCGAAGCCCTGAGCTGCCCGAGGGGCCATATATGGACGGTGGGTGCGGCACGTGGCCCAGGCTGGGGGCTGGCCCCGTTTTCAGGAACGGTGGCTTCCTGGGCGGCCGCACCTGCGCAGAAAGGAAGGCCTGTCACAGGGATCAGGAATGGCCCCAGAGCAGGAGGGGTCCCTGGGGTCCTTTGAAGGCACTGGGAGCTAGGTGGGCAGAGGAAGGAACTGTGCTTAGAGCCCTGGGTTTAGACCCTAGTTCTGCCACCTCCAGGCTGTATGACTGTGGACACAAGGGTCCATCTTTTTTTTTTTTTTTTTTTAATATATTTTATTGATTTTACACAGAGAGGAATTGAGAGGGACAGAGAGTTAGAAACATCGATGAGAAAGAATCATCGATCAGCTGCCTCCTGCACACCCCCTACTGGGGATGTGCCCGCAACCAAGATATATGTCCTTGACCAGAATCGAACCCAGGACCCTTCAGTCCATAGGCCGACGCTCTATCACTGAGCCAAACCGGTTTCAGCTCAAGGGTCCATCTTGAGATCCAGTTTCCTCTTCTGCCAAGTGGGCATGGATATAGGATTGCTCTGAGCTTCCCTGACATGTACACAAGCCCTGGCCGGGGAGTCCACTTCTGCCCTCACACATGGTGTGAGTGGATAATCACAAAACCCCTCTGAGCCCCACTTGGGGCTCATTATCTGTCTGTCCTGCTCCATCGCTGGGCTGTACAGACCACCCTGCACACTCCATTGTTACTTCTGCAACTTGGGTCCTAAGCCTCGATAGACTCCATGATCCCACGCTGGGGCCCAGTCTACTGACCCAGGCCACTGAAGTCAGGGGGGTGTGGGATGAAATTGAGGTGGCTCAGTGATTAAGCGTGGACCTATGAACCAGGAGGTCACGGTTTGATTCCCTGTCACGGCAATGCCTGCTTGTGGGATTGATCCCCAGTGGGGGGGCGTGCAGGAGGCAGCTGGTCAATGATTCTCTCTCATCATTAATGTTTCTATCTCTCTCTCCCGCTCCCTTCCTCTCTGAAATCTAAAAATGTGTTTAAAAATACCTATGTGCTGCCGAAACCGGTTTGGCTCAGTGGATAGAGCATCGGTCTGTGGACTGAAAGGTCCTAATTTCAATTCCTGTCAACAGCATGTACCTTGGTTGCGGGCCCATCCCAGGTGGAGGGTGTGCAAGAGGCAGCTGATCGATGTTTCTAACTCTCTATCCCTCTCCCTTCCTCTCTGTAAAAAAAAACAATAAAATATACATATTTTAAAAAAGAAAAAGAAATTGAGGTTGACTAGGGCCCAGCAGAGGGTCAGAGCAGGTGGTCAAGGAGACAAGGACGTCATTAAGAGGCCTGGAGAGGAAGCCAACGGGAAGTCAACGAGAAAGGGGTGTTGTGATCTGGGGGGCACTGCGGCTGGTGAGGAACACATATGGGGTCGGGCCTCCGAGCCAGACCCCACCGGGCACACCTACCCGCGGCCGGTAGGTGATGTGTCCGGCCTCATCGTCCGCCAGGTACCCGGAGTGGTGGCGGCAGTTGGTCATGATGTGGGTGCACCGGTCCGCTGCCAGCCGTCCTCTCTCTTCCGTTTTGCCGTGTGGCCGCGGATTCCTCTCTGCGTCGGGCGGGAAGATGGCGTGAGAGTCTCCCCAGGCTTCCATAGGTTCGAGTCTCCGTCCCTCTGTTGGACACAGTGCATCAGTGTGGCCCGGGGTCCACAGGCCCCTCAACCCTCACCCCCACCTCATCCCCACCCTCACCCCAGGTCCCTCTCCCCCACCCCCACCACAGGTCCCTCAACCCCCACCACACCCCCATCCCCACCCCAGGTCTCTCAACCCCCACCCCCACCCCAGGTCCTTCCACCCCCATCCCTCCCCCCACCCCCACCCCAGGTCCCTCAACTTCCACCCCAGATCCCTCCACCTCCACCCCCACCCCCACCCTCACCCCCACCCTCACCCCCACCCCAGGTCCCTCTCCCCCACCCCCAGGTCTCTCAACCCCCCCCAGGTCCTTCCACCCCCATCCCTCCCCCCTCCCCCACCCCAGGTCCCTCAACTTCCACCCCAGATCCCTCCACCTCCACCCCCACCCCCACTCCCACCCTCACCCCCACCCCCACCCCAGGTCCCTCAAGGGGGCCTGCCCCCCCCCTTGGCTCGGAGACCCCTAGGCTTCGTCGGCGTACACATCCGAGTCCGGAACCGCTGGGGTTGGGGTTGGGGTCCCCGAGGACGTCCTCCTCCTGACCCTGACCCTCTCCCATCCCCTCCCCTCCGGGACCCCGGGCGCCCCGGGTCAGTCCGCGGCCGAAGCCACCGACTCACCAAAGTTGGCGCCACGCATGGCGCCAGCCAGTGCGATCTGCGCCCGCTGCGGGGCGGCGACACTGAGCTCTGGGGCGGCGCGCGGAACGGCCCTCCGGGTGATTTGCATGCGGCATCTTGATTGGTCCCCGCACAAAGGCTGTGGGCGGGGCCTGCGGCGGCCCCTCCCTCAGCGCCTCCCGTTCGGTCGCGCCCGCATTCGGAGCGGGGAGCCCGCAGGGAGGGAGGCTCCGGTCCCGCTCCGTTACCGAGCCTGAGGGGCTGGTGTCAGAGTCCCCAGTGACGGGCACGCCCTCCTCCGGCTCCTGCCCGTCCCCGCGCCGCCCTGGACCTCCGGCTCTGCTTTGTAGTACGCTCCCCCGCCCATTGTGAACACACCCAGGGTCTGGCGTGAGCCCTCCGCTCCCTCCTCTGCAGTCTCCCTGAGCTCAGCGGAGAGAGTCCCCTGCTCTAAGCCACACAGATCTAGCTTCCATTCCTAGCTCGGTCGTTTCCTGCCTCTCTGATCTCTGCTCCTCCTCTAGAAAAGGAATGGAACGTCCTTCCACAGGGAGTATGGAGATTAAATTTTCATACAACACACCTGCACCCTATAAGAGCCCCATATATCTATTTATATCTATATCTATATCTATATCTATATCTATCTATATCTATATCTATATATCTATACCTATCTATATTTTATTGATTTTTTAAAAATATATATCTTATTGATTTTTTACAGAGAGGGAGGGAGGGAGATAGAGAGCTAGAAACATTGATGAGAGAGAAACAGAGATCAGCTGCCTCCTGCACACCCCCCACTGGGGATGTGCCCACAACCAAGGTACATGCCCTTGACCGGAATCGAACCTGGGACCCTTCAGTCCGCAGGCCGACCCTCTATCCACTGAGCCAAACCGGTTTCTGCTAAAAACATTTTTTAAAAATGAAACATTACGAAAATGAGCTAACATTGATTTGATCATTATTTCTCAAAACCTGGGGTGGGGGAATTAGGTGTGTCTTATTTGCTCAGCGAAAATACTGGAAGGACAGTCTCCCCAGAAACTTGACCGCGGTAATCCCTGGGAAGAGGAAGCGATTTCCTTCCTCGAGCTTTCTCTTCTGCATTTTTCCTATTAAAATTAAATGTTATTTTTGCAGTCACTGAAAGTGTCACGATGCAATACGTCTGCTTGGTTTGGAGCCCACTTGGCGGAGGGGAAAGGCCGCTGCAGGGCCGCGGCGTGACCGCTAGGGGGCGGGCGCGCCCGGGGCGGGCGGCGGGGCGGGGCCCGGGGCTGCGTTTCGGGGCGGAGCCCGGGCTGCCCGGCTCCTCCCGCCCGGCCCCAGCCGCGCGCTCCGCTCCGGCTGCAGGATGGCTCGGCCGCGCGTGCGGCTGGTGGTGACGGCGGACGACTTTGGCTACTGCCCGCGGCGGGACGAGGGCATCGTGGAGGCCTTCCTGGCCGGCGCGGTGACCAGCGTGTCGCTGCTGGTGAACGGCGCGGCGGCGGAGAGCGCGGCGGAGCTGGCCCGCAGGTGAGGCGTGGCCCCCGCGGAGCCAGAACGGGGTTCGGGCGGCGCCTGTGCTGGGGGAGGGGGGGCCTCCCGTGCTCCGGCTCGCCTTCCACACTCAGGCACCGGATCCCCACGGGCCTCCACGCCAACCTGTCCGAGGGCCGCCCCGTGGGCCCGGCGCGCCCTGGAGCCTCGTCGCTGCTCAGCCCCGAAGGCTTCTTCCTGGGCAAGATGGGATTCCGGGAGGCGGTGGCCGCCAAGGATGTGGCTCTGCCCCAGGTGCGGAAGTGCGGCTGCGGGAGGAGGACACCCCCCCCAGGCCCCTCCCGCAGGGTACCGTGACGCCATCGGGGGCTGGGGCGGGCTCTGCATGCCTCCCTGGTTCCATCCCCGGAGCTGTCAGTCTGCACGGGGGCTGGGGTCGCGGGCGTGGCGAGGTCCTCTGTGATGTTCCCGGAGGTTTAAGGTGCCACAGTCCTCTCCTTGCAGGTGCGGGAGGAGCTGGAGGCCCAGCTGGGTCGCTTCCAGGAGCTACTGGGCAGGAAACCCACGCACGTGGACGGGCACCAGCATGTGCACGTGCTCCCAGGTTGGTGGTCCCGGGCGGGGGTCGGGGTTGTGCCCAGGTGCGGGGAGAGTTGCCCCCAGGTCAGTGCTCCCAGGTGGGGAGAGGTGCTCCCCCTGACAGCGTTTCGGCCGCCCACCCGCAGGCGTGTGCCAGGTGTTCGCAGAGGCGCTGCAGGCCCACGGGGTGCGCTTCACGCGTCTGCCGCTGGAGCGGGGCCTGGGAGACTGTACTTGGCTCGAGGCCCCTGCGCGCGCCTTCGCGTGTGCCGTGGAGTGTGATGCCCGGGCTGCTGTGGGCCCCTTCTCCCGTAGTGGCCTAAGGTGAGTCCCCCACCACCACCCCCAATCGCTGTGCCATATTCCCTACCTGGCTCCGGTCCCAGTGGGTCCAGCTGGCTGTTCAGTTAGCCAGCTGAGTATGTTTCTCATCTGCCCTTGGCCTAGCCCCCTGCCCTGATGCCTGGGTATCCACAGGTGGACGGATGCCTTCGTGGGTCTCAGCACCTGTGGCCGGCACATGTCTGCTCATCGTGTGTCGGGAGCACTGGCTCGGGCCCTGGAAGGCACACCCACAGGTCACTCCCTGACGGCGGAGCTGATGGCCCACCCCGGCTACCCCAGTGTGCCTCCCGCCGGAGGCTGCGGGGAGGGCCCTGACGCCTTTTCCTGCTCTTGGGAACGGCTTCACGAGCTGCGTGTCCTCATGGAGCCGACGCTGCAGGCCCAGCTTGCCCAGGACGGCGTGCAGCTCTGTGCCCTCCATGACCTGGAGTCCAAGAGACGGGGTGAAGCCACTCGACAAATCTTCCTGGAGCCCGCCCACCCGTGACCCTGACAGCCAAGGACTAAGGCCTTAGTGCTTAGGAATGCGGCAAGGGTTGAGCTTTGGCACAGCCCACAACCAAACCCTAGCGGGGGTTCTGTGACTTCGCTGGCAGAACGATGCCACCTCTTTGCCCAGGTCCTCATGACTCGGAGTGACAGCCAGAGCTTTGGCAGCCCTGTTGGCTGCGGTAGGTCCGTGTGATACGCAACAGGGGGCCTGCCAGACATTTTGTGCTCTTCACGTTTCTACGTAAGCATCGTTTTTGTGTAGGTGTGGTGGGGAGAGATCACTATATTAATAAAATAATGTGTCTTGTAAGCTTCGATTTATAAACTGCCCCCAGAAAACCTTTACAGACACAGGGGCAGACAAAGGCAACTTCAGGGCCCAAACCCAGTCACTTCCAGAAAAGACATATAAAACAAGTTCCGCTCTCATTTTGTTCATGCTTAGCTTTTGGGAGGTGTGAGAGGAGAAGAATGTCTCACCTGGATACTTTTTTAGGAGGTATATTATATATCTCAATTTTTATTGAAAAAGAAGTCACCAGCCCGAACAGTGTGGCTCAGTGGTTGAGCATCAAACTATGAGCCAGGAGGTCACAATTCTATTCCAGGTCAGCCACATGCCCCGGTTGTGGGCTCGATCCCCTCTCGATTCAGGAGGCAGCCTGAATGATTCTCTCATCATTGATATTTCTCTCTCTCCCTCTCTGAAATCAATAAAAATATATTTGAGGGGAAAAATTTTTTTTTAAAGAATTCTTTCTCATTAATGCTTCTGTCTCCCTCTCTTACTCTCCCTCTTTCTGAAATCAATAAATATTTTCACCCAGCTCATGTGGCTCAGTGGTTGTGACCTCTGAACCAGATCATGATTTGATTCCTGCTCAGGGCACATGCACAGGTTGTGGGCTCCATCTCCAGTGGGGGGCGTGCCAGAGGCAGCTGATCAATGATTCTCATTGATGTTTCTATCTATCCCTTCCTCTCTGAAATCAATTTAAAAAAAAAAGACTACAGAGATTACTTGAAAAAAATGTTTTCCAAAAAACATTTCTAATCACCCAGATTAGCCATTAACAAGTACTGCTTGGCCCAGGCACTAGGCTGAAGTCCCAATTTTAGCTCCAGTCCTCCAGTTGGTGGAGGGAAGCCAGTTCTATGCTGGGGCGGGAAGAACTCGGATCAACTCAGACTTTGCTTTCTACGGGGTCAGGTGGCTGCCCTGCAGGGCGGGGCCCTGAGGTGCGGTGCCGGAAACCGATCATTGTTTCACTAATAGAAAGATGTGGGAGGCTGGAACTGGTTTGGTCGGCCTACAGACTGAAAGGTCCTGGGTTCGATTCCGGTCAAGCGCATGTACCTTGGTTGTGGCACATCCCCAGTAGGGGGTGTGCAAGAGACAGCTGATCGATGATTCTCTCTCATCCATGTATCTAACTCTCTATCCCTCTCTCTTCCTCTCTGTGAAAAATCAATAAAATATATTTAAAAAAAAAAAAAGATGTGGAAGGCTGATCAACCTTTAAGCTCTGAAAGGTCAGAGCCAACCCCTCCTTATCTAATTAATGGCCCTGGCCCTATCTAATTAATGGTAACTGAGGCAACTTCCCCACCAAATAATCATGTAAATCCTTACTGATAAAATAGTCTCCTGTTACTGGAATTACCTGCCTAAGGGCTATGGGTGTATCCCAGCCTCAATAAAAGGGATAGCAAGGCCAGAGCCTAGGGTAGTCCTCCCACTAGAGGTGGGCTCCCGCCTGCCCCCCAATATTCCTAAATGAATGCTTTCCTAGTCTCTTTCATTTGTGTGCGGCCTTCTCCAGAACCCAAATCCTGAACCGGAACCGTAAACCATGTGAGACGTGAAAGGGGCTCCCACAGTGCTGCCAAGTAACAAGAGCAGGGCTGAGGCCACCAGCCTATGGACTTGGCCTTGAGGAAGTCCTGAGGCACTTGCCAGAGGAACCTTGGAGCTAGAGGGGTACCAGTCAGGCTGCAGGAGTGATTAAGGAGGCCCATATATATATTTAATATATTTTATTGATTTTGTACAGAGAGGAAGGGAGAGAGATAGAGTTAGAAACATCGATGAGAGAGAGTCATCGATCAGCTGCCTCTTGCACACCCCCTACTGGGGATATGCCCGCAACCAAGGTACATGCCCTTGACCGGAATCGAACCCGGGACCTTTCAGTCCCCAAGCCGACGCTCTATCCATTGAGCCAAACCAGTCCCGGCAGGAGGCCCATATTTTGAACTGAACAGCCTGGCTAGTGTGACTTGGTTTGAGTGTCATCCTGTGCACCGAAAGGTCTGGGGTTTGATTCCTAGTCAGGGCACATACCCAGGTTTCAGGTTCCATCCCAGGTCTGGATGCATTTGGGAGGCAACTGATCCATGTTTCTCTCTCACCAATCTTTTTCTCTCTTACCCTCTCCCTTCCTCTCTAAAATCAATTTTAAAAGTCCCCAAAAAACAACAATAATGAAGGAAGGCAAGAAAATGGTAACTCCAGAGTTCAGGAAGGGAGAGGGTCTTGCAGGTTTTGGGAAGGGGGAACTGTGGCTGTGTCTGGGCTCAAAGGGACCAGTAGTGGAGCTAGACTGTGTAACAACACAGGCCATGTGCCTTTGGCCGTCACGGGAGCTTAATCTCTTCCTTTAAAAACTGGAATAATGGTGCCCATGGAGTTGTCCTGAGCTTCAAAGGGAATGAAGTGCTGGGACGTGGCAGAGAACCCCAGCCGATGATCCAAGGAAAGGACTGCTTCTTGCTTCCAGGTAAAATAAATCCCAAATAAAATGTTCCTCTCAGAAATATGGAGGCCTGGTCTCAAAATCACTGGCAAGGAACTAGGCTGATAAGAAAATAGTGTTAGCCGAAACCGGTTTGTCTCAGTGAATAGAGCGTCGGTCTGCGGATTGAAAGGTCCCAGGTTCGATTCTGGTCAAGGGCATGTACATTGGCTGCGGGCACATCCCCACTAGGGGGTGCGCAAGAGGCAGCTGATGGATGTTTCTCTCTCATTGACGTTTCTAGCTCTCTATCTCTCTCCCTTCCTCTCTTTAAAAAATCAATAAAAATTAAAAAAAAGAAATAGTGTTAGATGTCCTGGCTGGGTAGAGCATCGTCCTAATGTGCCAAGGTTGTGGGTTTGATCCCCGAGCAGGGCACATATAAGAAACAGTATGTCCACAAATAAGTGGAGTAACAAATCAATGTTTCTCCTCTCTCACTTCTTCTCTAAAAACATCAAATTAAAAAAATAATTGGCACCATTATTCCAATTTTTAAAGGAAGAGACTAGCTGGCTTGTTCAATGCTTAGAGCACTGGCCCTCAGACTGAAGGGTTGTGAGTTCTATTCTGGTCAAGGCACTTACTGGATCCCTGGCCTCTGGTCAGGGTGCATGTGGGAGGCAACTGACTGATGGTCTCTCTCACATCAATGTTTCTCTCTCCTCCTTCCGCTAAAAATCAATGGAGCCTGGCTGGCGTGGCTCAGTGGTTAAGCATTGACCTATGAACCAGGAGGTCCCAGTTTGACTCAATTTGATTCTGTGTCAGGGCACATGCCCGGGTTGTGGGCTGGATCTCCAGTGTGGGGCATGTAGGAGGTAGCCGGTTAACGATTTCATCATTGATGTTTCTCTCTGAAAGCAATAAAAGCATATTTTTATCAATGGGAAAAAATACCCCCAGGTGAGGATTAACATAAATAAATGGTTAGGGCCCTGGGCTGAATCAATGGCCCAGTTGCCCACTGTCCTGGAGACTCAGAGGTTTCTAGGCATAACTCAAGGAAATGTTCTAAGGACCCCCTCAGGAACACCCTCATTAATTCCATGACCTCCATCAAGATAGCCAGCTTGCTTGCTCTAGCGGACTTAGCTCAGCATCTAGAGCATAGGCTCTAGGACTGAAGGGACCTGGGTTTGATTCTGGTCAAGGACATGTACCTCAGTTGCAGGCTTGATCCCTGGTGCGGAGTAGGGAGGAGGCAATTAACTAATGTGTCTCTCCACTCTAAAAATCAGTGGGGGAGCCGGGACGGGTTTGGCTCAGTGGATAGAGCGTCGGCCTGCGGACTGAAAGGTCCGGGTTCGATTCCGGTCAAGGGCATGTACCTTGGTTGCGGGCACATCCCCAGTAGGGGGTGTGCAAGAGGCAGCTAATCGATGACTCTCTCTCATCAATGTTTCTATCCCTCTCTCTCTTCCTCTGTAAAAAAAAAAAAAAATCAATTAAAAAAAAAATATATATATATATATATTTTTTTTTTTAAATCAGTGGGGGGAAAAGATCCTCAGGTGAGGATTAACAAAAGATACCCAGTTTGGCTCCGACTGCTTTGGCTCAGTGGATAGAGCATTGGCCTGCGGACTGAGGGGTCCCAGGTTCCATTCCAGTTAAGGCCACATTCTCATCATTGATGTCTCTCTCTCTTTCTCCTGCTCCCTTTCTCTCCGAAATCAATTTAAAAATAATAAAAAGATAGCCAGTTTGCTTTTCTGCTGAATGTGGGTATCACTCTTTAGGGGCTGATCAGACTGAAGTAGAGGTGCTGTCTGCTCCCCAGACAGCCAAGGGAGACCCAATAATCTGGACTCTCTGGCTTTTTCTGTGCCTTTTGGAGGCTGAGTCATGGGAGGATAGGAGCAGGCAAAAGCTGCAGACCACAGAGGCCCTAGGACCTGGCATCAGCCATCCCTCCCACAGCTCCGGGAGTGCAGGCCCATCACAGTGAGGAGGAAACACACACAGCCAAACCAGTGTTGGAGAACATTTTTATTAAGGTCAGCAGAACGGGATCGCAGCATCTTTAGAAAGCCTATTCTCTGCCATGGTGGGCAGGGGCAGGGAGGAGGGGGGAGGACCTGGCCCACTTTGGTTCAGTTCAGGTGGGTGTGAATTCCTGAGTGGGCTTGCGTCAGTGGGTGACAGCTCTCCCCTCCCCCAGAGGACCCAGCCTGTTTGATTTCAGAGCTGCTCAAAGCCTGCTCTGAGGGCTCAGCTACCACCCGGAACTGCTGCAGGCTGGATGGAGCAAGCCACCCAGGGGTGAGAGAAGGACCCCTCATGGCCTCACTTCCCAGGGCCAGGCCTCTGGACAAATCACGGGGTGCAATGCCAGGGCTAAGAGTCCCCTGAGGTGCTGCCGGCATTGCCAAAAGGTACCTCCTGTGGTGAACAGAGAAGTGAAGGACGACAGGCAGGCAGAACTACGCTGGTAGGAACACGAAGCAACGGGATGGTTTCCAAGAATGGCAATGATTTTGGATTCAGAGAAGCAAGGATGGTGGCTTACTTGGATATAGCTTCTGACAGAATTTGGCATTTTATTACAGATCCGTGTGTCAGTGACATAAAGTCCATCATCACCTTTCTGCCAAGTGACAGATGTGCAAATGCTGGCCCAGCTCCCCTGAGCAGGCAGGAGTCTCCAGAGCCTGCCCCTGGCGTATGTTGGACTAAAGCAGCTGAATCAGTGACACACTGCAGGGACCAAGCACCTGGACAATTAAATGACGTTAACCTGCACGTCACTCCTGGTTCTGTGCAGTAAAACCAAGCTGTATTAGAGGTCATAGCCCTGGAAGGATCTCAAGTTTTAAAACTAAACTGAGCAAAGTTTCTTTAAGTCATTCCTCCACACAATCTAATGCCCCAGAGAGCCAGGAAGGGAAGCTGCCAGTGGCCGAGGCGGAGTTGGTGGCGCATGGCATTTGGGCCATCGGCTTCCTCTGGGTGTCAGGGATAATGTTTTCTCTACTATTTCAGGGACAGTCCCACTTGCTCTGAAAAAAACATTAACATTCAAATCCTTACAAGTTCATCTGAGGATAAATTCTAAGGTCAATTTTTATTTCTACAAAAAAAAAGGCAATCAAAACAATATAAAACACATGTAGAGGATATTACTCAGTGAGCTTCAAGCGGTGCTTGACTCTGCACAGGCTGTGAGTCCAGAGGAAGGGAAGGCCGTCTTGTTCCTGGGTGGGCCCGACCGGCTGCTTCAAAGAGGCCAGCAGGGCATCGGTGACCCCAGACTGGTTCTGGCTCTAGCCGAGTTCCTGCCAATTCCAACCCTGCAAAGGGCCAAACTGTGCTGGAGGAGGGCTGAGGTGGGGCTGCTGCACTGAGGAGGTGGAGGTCGGGCTCCGTGGCACATTCGGATGGAGCTTGCTGACGGGTGAGCGTGGAATTTCAAATGGACATTCTGGCTTTAGCGTTGTCTGGAATGGCCAGCACATCTTCTAAAATGGCTGCAGGGAGGAGCGTGAACCTTTGACCTCAGGAGCCTCTCTGAAGCGAAATTCCTCACACAAGTGCAGTGTCCTCTGGCTGGCAGGCCCTCCTTGGGTGGCCACAGACCTGATATTGCAGGGTCCTCCCAAGCAGGCTGGGCCAGGCTCGCGTTCAGTCGCACACACAGAAATCGGGGCTGCCATTTAATCAGTGTCACTGTGGTAACATCGGCAAGATTTGTACAGAAGGGGTGGGCCTCCTTTTCATAGTTATTTCTTTTTTTGGGGGGGGGGGAGGGGTGGTTTGCTTGTTTAAAAAAATTTTTTTTAAAGTATGTTATAAATTGGAATCAGGAGAACTTGAATGAACTCCCACACGCAATGCAACATGGGAGAAGAGAAGCCACCAGACCGGACAGAGCTGCCTCTTCTCCTTTGTGGAGAAGGTGGGGCCTGGTTCTGGGAAAGTGAATGAATGAAAAAGAAACTGAATGCAAGAGAGTGGCATGGGAGGGGCATGGGGAGAAAGGGAACCACAGCCTTTTACTTTAAACCTTAAGGTCTAACTGTAAATTGAAGATGTTGGGTAAATTTGGACAAGAAAAGAAACACCATTCCTTTTAGAGTAGACTGAAGCAGTGATTTTTAAAACAAAGAAAGCAGAACTAGAACATCTTAAATTTTTAATCCTTTCTTTACAGGTTACCTAAGACCACTTTTGATTAAGAAAACTGTAGAAAGTTAGTAACTGCCACAAGCAAACGCCAGGTGGTGGCCCGTGTCAATTTCCACAGAGTCCTGCTTTGCGGGGTGTCTGATGCACTGCTCGGGGCTCTGCTCACATTTGCTGGAATCAATCGTGGCAGATTTTAGTCCACAGGTCGCTTTTCCCCGTATTTCTTTGTAAACTCTTCCGCATTCTTACAGAATTTTTTACGGTCCTTAGAGTATTCTTCAGCTAGGTCAGCCCGAAGCGGGTGCTCAGGCTGGGGGTCATTCACCAGTGCTATGAGAGACTGGATTACTGCCAAGAAAAGGAGAAGGCATTGCTGGTTACAATAGACTCAGAAAGGCTCAGGCAAGCTATGCAACTCTGACTCTAACACTGATTTATATCAACAAAGCGGCCTGATTCATCTAAAACTCTAACCACAAACACTTAACTTTCCTCTGTAATGAGGATAAAGGGATGGACAGCAGTCAAAGTGGATAACTATTCAGTGATGCCGCTGCTGCCTCTTCCTCTGAACTGACACCCGGAGGATGTCCCAGCCCCTAGTCACTCACATCCTTCCCCCAAAGTCTGCAGATAACAGGCCTGGCTCGCTCCTTGCTTTCTCATGTGTGAAGCTTCGCCAGGGCAGAGACTGGGTGATGTGTTCTAGAACCGCACTCAATTCAGGGTGGTTTCAATGAGTATGAGAATGAAGGGTGCAAGACAGGCTGCACCATGTAATGCTTAATGAGCCCAGCCTATCAGATCCCAAAGAGCTTCTAAACCAGCTGAGAAAGGTTCGCTGGACCACCCTGTCAGACCACTAGGGGTTGAAAGTTTTGATGGGTATTTCATTCTTTGTTCCTTTGGGTTAGGCTCCTCAGCTAAACTATAATAAAACCCAGTTTAGCTTCGCTTGTTTTGATACTGAGAACATTGATATCTAAGAGTACTCGTCAAACTACAACTATGGCCCCATCCCATCATTTTTTTCTATGTAGAACTGCATGCTCACTTTATTCTATAAATGTCTGGCTCTGGTTTCTTGATCTCTTTCTTGAGCCAGGTGCTCCCCAGAAAGCACTTTTTTCTTGCAAAAGAAAGACTTTAAAAACAATCAAAATTTACCTCCTATGAAAGCTCTCTGAATGTTTAAACTGGGGAAAATACCGATTTAAAATACAGATTATTTATTGCTTGGTACTTTAATGAAGGCCATTCAGCAAATGCATGTACTTCATCTGGTTTAATAACAGTTATCCTCTCTTGATTTCTCAAATGTCCCTGAGCTTGCATAAGTGGCACCACACTATCTTCCTGAATATACATAATTAAAAAAAAAAAAATTACCTCCTGGTCTCTCATTGCAGACGGTAGGGCAAGAGTAGATTTATAGTTGAGTACACAAAAATTTATTCTTGTATTAGTTACTGTATTTAATTTTCCATATGAACAACCTACTTTTGCCCCATCCTACATATGACCAGAGAATAAAGCCTATGAAATCTCATTTTTGTTCTTACAGCAGTTTTCTTGTAATAGAGGATGTTAACACTATTTATATTGTTATATTCCTTAAGTCCTTTTTATAATTTTATCTACTGGATTTGTTATAATAGTATATGGGGGTTGAAACTTTCATTTTAAATTGCTTTAATTTTCTCCATACAAATTTTTTTTGTTTTGTTAAATCTCATCCATTGATTTTTAGAGTGGAATGGAGGGGAAAGGGCGGGAAGAAGGAGGAGAGAGAGAGAGGAAGAGTGGGAGAAGGGGGAGGGGAGAGTGAAAGAGAGAGAGAGAGAGAAAGGGAAAATGAAAGGAAAAGAGAAAAAGAGTGATGTGAGAGAGACACAATGACTGGCTGCCTCCCACACACCCCGCCTCCTGATCAGGGCCAACTCAAACTGCAATGAATGCATAAATAAGTGGAATAACAAATCGAAGTTTCTCTCTCTAAAATAAATTGTTTTAAAAAAAGAATAACTTTTGTCAAGCCTTAAAAACATCAGAATGACCAAATGCCAGATCCACTGGAGATCTTTCTTTTCTGACTCAGCATTTAGTACCGCTCCTTTCTACTACTCAGCTGTGTTGAGTCTGAGGCTGAACTTTCCACATGAAAGGCTTTCAACTCCATTTTTCAGGCTTTCTACTGAAAAGTGACTATTTACATATAATTCGCGGAAAAACTACCTGCAGTCTAGAAAATGCCAGCCTTATGTACTCTCTTTAATCTAAAAAGACCTTATAATAATTGGCTGGTTACTTATAACTGCCAGGGGACAAGAGGGAGGCCAACAGTAACAATGAATTAAGTATCCTCCCGCTCCCCTGGGTATGTATGCTTACAGACACATGGACACAAACGGCCAATTCCAGTGAGTTCCAGCCTGCTAAAGCCAACTATGTGCTTTCACATTTGGGCACACAGTCTTCAATCTAACTACCCACCACCCCACCCCACCCACTCTGAGCCACTGGCTTTCTGCTGCTGCACCCCAGGTGGTTTTAGCTTCTTCCCTTCCTTTAGTCCGCCCGTCTTCCTTCATGTCTGAGTGCACTTGCTAACTGCTGTGTGAAGCCACTTTAGACACACACACACACACACCCCAGCAGCCCCATAATCCATGAAAACTCCCAGGAACAGCGCCTACATCCCTCACTGCACTGGCAGCAAGTACTGGGCTGGGCTGTCCACATGTGTCCTCACTGGGCTGCAAGCACACGAAGGGCCTCCTCAAACACCTGCCACAAACTGCAGGTCAATCTTGTGACCACGACGTGCCATGCTCACAGGATTGGTGGGAGCTCGTTGCACGGTGGGCACCGGAGTTGGTAAGGTTTGTCCGGACTGTGTGGGACATGCATGAGAAGGCACAGCAGAGCCCGTCCCAGCTGCAGCCCCGGAGAGCACGTCAGGAGACAGGAGCATGCTTTACCTTGGTCGGTTTTCGTTGCTGGCTTCCAGTTTTCAGCACTAATTACTGGCAGACAGACCTGTCCCTTTTCATCGATGTTGGGGTGATAGATCTTTGTTTTAAATGTGATCTTCGGTGGTTTGAATGGGTATTCTGCTGGAAAGTTGATTTCGATTCTGAAGGCCCCCTTATCATATGGAGGGTTGTCCTGCGGAGAAAGATCGAGGTGAACACACTGTAGTAAACAAATCTGCAGCTGGGACAGGAATGTTCCGTTAACTTGAAAATTAATTTATTTCAAGTGGCATATCAACTGAAACTTTAACCATCTTTGGGGAAACCATTAATAAATCAGTATTTCTAGATTAAGATGTCTGCTAAGCTGTGAAAAGGCCTGAGATTGACATTCTGGCTTATTTTCTTTAAATAGACTTTATGTATTTAGAGTCACTTTAGTTTCACAGCAAGCAAAACTGCCCTGGCCTGCACACACACAGCTCTCCCCACTATCAACATCTTGCAATAATATGGTATATTTGTTACCACTGATCATTATCACCTACACTCCATATTTTATTTTATTTTTAAATATATTTTATTGATTTTTTTACAGAGAGGAAGAGAGAGGGACAGAGAGTTAAAAACATCGATGAGAAACATCGATCAGCCACCTTCTGCACCCCCCCCACTGGGGATGTGCCTGCAACCAAGGTACATGCCTTTGACTGGAATCGAACCCGGGACCCTTCAGTCCGCAGACCGACGCTCTATCCACTGAGCCAAACCAGATTCGGCAGCCTTATTGTTATTTTTCATAGAAATATACCATCTACACCAAAAAAGTAGTATTAACCTGTTAACCGGGGAGTTCCCTTTTTAATGACGCAATCTGTAACGGGCGCGTACTCTTTCACTAGGACGTGTCAGTACGTCACGCCCGGAGGACGTAATTTCATATTATTTTTATTTATTTATACTTAATGAAAATAAATGAAATATATATATATATATATATATATATATATATATTTGTTTATATATATAAAGCACAAAGGAAAATACAAACTTACAAAAAAAAAAATAGAAAAGAATACCAACAAAAAAAAAATGGACCCGTTGAATTAAAAAATTATAAATTTTACAAACAATGATAAAGATTACAAAAAATAGCCGAAACCGGTTTGGCTCAGTGGATAGAGCGTCGGCCTTCGGACCTAAAGGTCCCGGGTTCGATATCAGTCAAGGGCATGTACCTTGGTTGCCAGCACATCCCAGAGGCAGCTGATCGATGTTTCTCTCTCATCTCATTGATATTTCTAACTCTCTATCCTTCTCCTTTCCTTCCTCTCTGTAAAAAATCAATAAAATATTAAAAAAAAAAAAAAAGATTACAAAAAATATATACCGTCCCTCTCGGGGCGCAACATATATTTCAAGGATGTATTCATATGTCCTACCCATTCCCGATAGTGTTCACGTTTGACGTATTTATAGGTCCTGCTCAGTTAACAGGTTAAACCTTCCACTGCCTAGGATAATGACTGTTAGCCGCCTGCTACATGGCCATGGTATGTTTTCTATGCGTTAACAGTACACACAAAGGCTTTTCATTCTAGATATCTATATACTACTCATATCCTATATAATAAAAGGGTAATATGCAAATCTACTGAACCATAGAACAACTGGTCGCTATGACACGCACTGACCAGGGGGCAGACGCTAAACAGAAGAGCTGCCCCCAGCCTACAGGCCCCCATCGCCCAATGGGGAATGGGGAACTGGGGGTGGGTGACAGCAGGCATGGGTGGCTGCCAGTCACCCCACACAGAGGGCGACCAGCATCGGGGGAATGGCCAAACTTCTAGTTCCTCCCCCGATTGCCTGATAGCGAATGGGGAACTGGGGGTGAGTGGTGGTGGGGAGTGGGGCCGGCTGCCAGCAGCTGGGGAAAATGGCCCTGATTGCAGGCCAGGCGTAGGGACTGTACCCGTGCACAAATGTCATGCACCAGGCCTCTAGTGGAGTTATAAAACTCAACTCATACTGTCCATATTCTTTATAACTTTCTCACGCTGCTATCCATTGTCTTTCAGTCTGCAATGGAGATGTTCCCCTCTTCTTAGGTCACACTGCCTGCATGTTGGTGGAGGCTACTGAGCTTTAACAAGCCAGGCACAGGCTTTGTGAACAAAGGCCACAAGGCAGTATGACCTAAGAAGAGTAGCAATTTCTCAAAATGAATAAACATAAGGTTACTATATGACCCAGCAACCCCACCATATGACCCAATAAATTACTCAAAAGAAATGAAAACATATGTCCATATAAAATTGTGTACACGAATGTTAATAGCAGCATTATTCATAATATCCAAAAAGTGGGAACAATCCAAATACCCATCAAATGGTGAGTGAATAAGAAAACTATGGCCAAAACCGGTTTGGCTCAGTGGATAGAGCATTGGCCTGTAGGCCAAAAGGTCCTGGGTTCGATTCCGATCAAAGGCATGTACCTTGGTTGCGGGCACATCCCCAGTAGGGGGTGTGCAAGAGGCAGCTGATCGATGATTCTTTCTCATCGATGTTTCTATCTATCCCTCTCCCTTCCTCTCTGTAAAAAATCAATAAAATATATTTTTTTAAAAAGAAAAAAGAAAAAAAAAAAAAAGAAACCTATGATATAGCCGAAATCAGTTTGGCTCAATGGATAGAGCGTCAGCTTGGGGACTGAAGGGTCCCGGGTTCGATTCCGGTCAAGGGCATGTACCTTGGTTGCGGGCATATCCCCAATAGGGGGTGTGCAAGAGGCAGCTGATCGATGATTCTCTCTCATTGATGTTTCTAACTCTCTATCCTTCTCCCTTCCCCTCTGTATAAAAATCAATAAAATATATTAAAAAAAAAAAAGAAAACTATGATATATACATTACAATGGCATATTACTTGGTAATAAAAAGGAATGGAGTATTGATATGTGCTACAACATGGATGAACCTTGAAAATATGTTAAGAAAAAAAAAAAAAGAAAAAAAAGAGAAAAAAAAAGAAAAAGAAAATATGTTAAGAAGCTACATACAGGCCTGGCTGGTGTGGCTCAGTGGTTGAGTCTTGACCTATGTGTGAACCAGGAGATAGATCATGGTTCAATTCCTGGTCAAAGCACATGCCCAGGTTGCTAGTTCGATTCTCAGTGCCCATTGGGGCGCATTCAGGAGGCAACCAATTGATGTGTCTTTCTTGAATCAATGTGTTTCTCTCTGCCCCCTTCCCTTTGACCCTCTCTAAAAAGCAATGAAAAAAATATCCTCTCCCTAACCGTTTGGCTCAGTGGATAGAGAGTAGGCCTGTGGACTGAAGGGTCCCAGGTTCAATTTCGGTCAAGGGCATGTACCTTGGTTGCAGACACATCCCCAGTAGGGGGTGTGCAGGAGGCAGTTGATCGATGTTTCTAACTCTCTATCCCTCTCCCTTCCTCTCTGTAAAAAATCAATAATATATATATTTTAAAATATATATATCATGTGAGGATTAATGAACAAAAATTTTAAGATAAACCTTTCAATTAGAAATTTTGAAATAAACAAAAATTTTAAAAAATATACAATAAGCTGAAAAATATTTGTCCCAGACACAAGGGATTAATTCAGAATTCTTACAACTCAACAAAAACACTGTAGAAACCTAATAGATAATAGACTGCAGAAATATAAAGTCAATAAATAAGTGAAAAGAAACTTTAATTGTAATAGCAAAATTTAAAAAATGGGAATTACTATGGTCTGAATGTCTGTGTGCCTGCCCCTCCCGCAAAATTATATGTTGAAACCTAATGCCTGAGGTGATGGCATTAGGAAGGGGGGCCTTTGGGTGGTGACTAAGTCATTAAGAACGGAGCCTCATGAATGGGATTGGCGCCCCAGAGAGCCAGGACAGAAGTCTGACCAAAAGAGAGCCCTCATGACTGTGCCCTGACTCAGACTTCCGGGCTCCAGAAAACTGAGAAATACATGTCTGCTGTTTGGTAACCACTCTGGTGTTTTGTAATATAGCAGCCTGAATGGGACTAAGACACAAATCAAATGGAGAACTTTTGCATCAAAATGGCAACAATTTCTTTCCGTGTGTCTGTTTCATACTAACAGTTTTCCAGAGAACAGGACAATATAAGAGTGAGGCTAGGCACTTCACACACATGCACTTATTGAACTTTTAAAACAACTAGAAGGGTATTAGGACAAACTGCATAACTAGTCCAAGATCACCAAGCCAGCCAGGGGAGGGATGGAGTCTCACCTGGGTCAATTGGACCCCACAGCCTAGAAGATGAAGTCAGTGACACTCAGAACCCCTTTAAAAATACCCAGTATAGCGTCAATCCATGAACCAGGTGGTCACTGGTCAAGGAATATGCCTAGATTGCAGGCTTCTCTCTCATCAATGTTTCTCTCTCTCTGTCTCTGTCTCTCTCTTCTTCTTCCTTCCCTCCCTTTCTCCCTCTTCTGAAATTATATATTCAGAAGGAAGGGAGAGAGAAACGTCAATGATGAGAGAGAATTCTTGATCGGTCACCTCCTGCACGCCCCTCACTGGGGATCAAGCCTGCAACCTGGGCATGTGCCCTTGACTGGGATCGAACCCAGGAACCTTCAGGCTGACACTCTATCCACTGAGCAAAACTGGCTAGGGCAATAAAAACATATTTTTTAAAAAATGCCTAGCATGCCGAAACCGGTTTGGCTCAATGGATAGAGCGTCGGCTTGGGGACTGAAGGGTCCCAGGTTCGATTCCAGTCAAGGGCATGTACGTTGGTTGCGGGCATATCCCCAGTAGGGGGTGTGCAAGAGGCAGCTGATCAATGACTCTCTCTCATGGACGTTTCTAGCTCTCTCTCTCTCTCTCTCTCTCCCTTACTCTCTGTAAAAAATCAATAAAATATATTTTTTTTAAAATGCCTAGCAACTTCCATGCAGCTAAGGATACATATAGGAACTTGTGCAGACAGTGCCCATAGGAATATAAATTGGCAGTCTTTCTGGAAAATAAGTTGATAATATATACAGATGCTCCTCAACTTATAGTGGGTTACCTTCTTCTTCTTCTTTTTTTTAAAAAAAATATATTTTATTGATTTTTTTACAGAGAGGAAGAGAGAGAGATAGAGAGCTAGAAACGTCAATGAGAGAGAAACATGGACCAGCTGCCTCTTGCACAACCCCTACCGGGGATGTGCCCTCAACCAATGTACATGCCCTTGACTGGAATCGAACCTGGGATTCGAACCTGCAGACTAATCGAACCTGCAGACTAATGCTCTACCACAGAGCCAAACTAGTTTCGGTACCTTCTTTTTAAAAAAAAATTTTTTTTAAATTGATTTCAGAGAGGGAGGGAGAAGGATAGATAGAAACATCAATGATGAGCGAGAACCATGTGTTAACTTTTTTTCATATATATATTTCAGAAATGAATGGAGAGGGAGAAAGAGAAAGAAACATCAATGATGAGAGAGAGACATTGATCGGCTGCCTCTTGCACACTCCCTACCTAGGGATCGAACCTGCAATCTGGGCATGTGCCCTTGTTTTTTTGTTGTTATTGTTGTTTTTAGGATTTTTAAAAACCTTTTTAATTTTTGAAAGCAACAACAATAAAATTAAAGCATAAAACACCGAACCCTGAATGCTGACTTTATTTCCCACTTCAGGTATAACATGCCATTCACAGCCCAGATTCAGAAATGGGTGCAGTTCCTTTCCAACTCGACAGACATCATCAAGAACTGGATGCTGGTGCAGAACCTGTGGATTTACTTAGAGGCCGTCTTTGTGGGAGGAGATATTGCCAAGCAGCTTCCCAAGCTCTTGGGCATGTGCCCTTGACCAGAACTGAACCCAGGACCTTTCAGTCCATAGGCCAATGCTCTATCTACTGAGCCAAGCCAGCCAGGGCATGTACTACCTTTTTTTAAAAAATATATTTTATTGATTTTCCACAGAGAGGAAGGGAGAGGGATTGAGAGCTAGAAACGTCGATAAGAGAGAAACATTGACCGGCTGCCTCCTGCACACTCCCCACCGGGGATATGCCCGCAACCAATGTATCAATACATGCCCTTGACCTGAATCGAACCTGGGACCTTTCAGTCCGCAGACCGACGCTCTATCCACTGAGCCAAACCAGCCAGGGCATGTACTACCTTTTAATAAACCATCACAAGTTGAAAATAATGTAAACTGAAAATGCGTTTAACTTACAGAACATCCCAGCTTTGCCTACATTTCTACTGCATGCATGTTGCTTTTGCACTATTGTGAAGTTGAAAAAATTGTAATCTTATCCAGACTGGTATGGCTCAGTGGTAATCTTAAATCAGGGACTGTACAGCCCTACAGATGGTCCTTTCCTTATATATAAACCTAACCTTAATAAAATATAGACTATAGAATATCATATAATTCTTAAGATCAGAATCTAAAAGAAAAAAGAAACACCGAGTTTTCCACATAAAGATGTTCTTGGACACATTAGTTTTAAAATGGAAAAAAACATGCCCTAGCCAGTTTGACTCAGTGGATTGAACGTCTACCTGTGGACTGAAGGGTCCTGGGTTCGATTCTGGTCAAGGGCAGATGCCTAGGTTGTAGGCTCAATCCCTAGTGGGGGGTGTGCATGAGACAGCTGATCAATGATTCTCTCCCATCATTAATGTTTCTATCTCTCTCCCTTTCCCTTACTCTCTGTAATCAATAAAAATATATTTTAAAAAATAATAAGAAAAAGAAAATACATTAATAATCTAAATGGCCAATAAGAAAATAATGAATAAATGATCATACAAATATTATGGGATATGATATAGTTATTTTTAAAAGTATGAAATTATCTAATGGCCCATTAAAGAATGCACATAAAAAAGCTGAGAGATGCCAAAACCGGTTTGGCTCAGTGGATAGAGCATCAATCCGCCTACAGACTAAAGTGTCCAGGGTTTGAATCTGGTCAAGGGCACATGCCCAGGATACTTCTAAGGTACCATGCCTTCATCAGCCTGGCCCTTTCATCCCAACTGGATAGACCCCAGGTGAGTTTGGTAGAAGACTCCCCATACTGACCCAGCCCCTACCATGTAGGAAGATCTGAGCCCAGGTATGAAGTACTAGTGGGGACCCTGGGCAATGATTTCAGAAGTGAGAGAGGAAGGGAAAGAGGCAGCATGAGCAGGGATGAGGACAGCCTGACCACCGTCTACTATCTCTGGGCACAGCTTCCCTAAAGGGAAAGCGAGGCTTGGCCTGGACACTCCTCAGAGCCTTGGCTCAAGCACACTGGGATTCTACCAGCCAGTCACTACCGTATGCTTAATGAGACTCTAGCCCATCCCACAGGCTCTGCTAACATGACACCAGAGGGAGGCTTTGGTGTACACTGGGGTCAGAGTCGGCCTGACAACCATCTACTCTTGGAGCTATCCTTCAGTCTTCCAGGCCACGGAGCTCACAGGGTAAACTGTCTAAGCTTGACTGCTCAATGGCATCCCATTCATTCTTATCAGTTTTCAAATGATCCAGGCTACCTGTTACTTCTTAAATTAGTAGATGGTCAGATGGTCCTGGCTATCCTTCCACTCAGCATTTATCAGGTCCCCATGGCAGGGAAGTGCTGTGGTTACCAGCTGACCGTCCCGTCAGGAGCTTCTCTGCTATCCATACCCTGTACCCTGAGCTCCATCACCTCCAACCCTGAAGAAATTTAAGACTCCATCCTTCCGCCGAAACCGGTTTGGCTCAGTGGATAGAGTGTAGGCCTTCGGACTCAAGGGTCCCGGGTTCGATTCCGGTCAAGGGCATGTACCTTGGTTGCGGGCACATCCCCGGTGGGGGGTGTGCAAGAGGCAGCTGATCTGACTCTCTCTCATCGATGTTTCTAACTTTATCTCTCTCCCTTCCTCTCTGTAAAAAATCAATAAAAAAACAAAACTCCATCCTTCCAACCAGAGTGGAATCTCCCAGATTTAAAATTTCTTAATGTGTACTAGAAGATTACAACGTATGTATTTCCTTATTTATCCAAATGATTATGAAAATAAATTACAAATCCAATATTTGCATTCTAGTTCCAGGGACTTTATTATTATTATTATTATTATTATTATTATTTTATAAATATATATATATATTTTTTTTACAGAGAGGAAAGGAGAGGTATAGAGAGCTAGAGACATCAATGAGAATCATCGATCACCTGCCTCCTGCACACCTCCCACTGGGGATGCGAGCCCGCAACCCAGGTACAGGCCCCTGACCGGAATCGAACCCGGGACCCTTCAGTCCGAAGGCCGATGCTCTGTCCACTGAGCCAAACCGGTTTCGGCTTATTTTATTTTTTTAAATATATTTTATTGATTTTTTTAGAGGAAAGGAAAGGGATAGGGAGTTAGAAACATCGACCAGCTGCCTCCTGCACACCTCCCACTATGGATGTGCCCACAACCAATGTACATGCCTTGACCGGAATGGAACCAAGAAGTCACAATCTGCACCAGCATCAAGAAGTAAGCATCTATAGTAAGAATGCTTTTTGTTCCGCGTTAATAAAGTAGCCAATCTGTCCATAAAGAAAGATTTTATACAACAATGTAGGGTAGATCAACAAGGAAAGAGCCTGAGGCTTAACTGGTGACAGTGGAGAAGAGGAGAAGGTGGGTGGATGCAGAAGAACAGGAAGGAAAGGGAGCACACTGACAGGTCTCAGTTGTGAACAGGGAGACTAGGAGCAGGCAATGCCAAGTTACCGTAGGCTGCTTCGTGGACAGATGGTGAGCTCTGGGGAGAAGGCAGGAATGGAGGCAGAAATGGGCTTCTTCACTTATATTAATAACCTAGTAACCAACAATGCTGGAAGAAACAGGGATCCCCAGAAACAAAACCGAATGAGAGAAAGGCGAGACACTAAATTAGATTCATGTCTAAGAGTTAAGAAGAAGCAACAGGACAGAAGCAAACGGCACACTCGGGAGGCAAGTGGGGAGCACAGCTCCAGGGCTGCAGAGCCAGAGATGTGAGCCGTGTGCGTGGTGTGAAGCAGCTTCAGGAGGGGGGGAGAAACTGGGATCACAAGCTGGAGTTAGTACAGAACAAGTCTCTTGAGGGGTAAGGAGATGAAAGGATGGAGAAAGAGCAGACACTAAACAAGAAGTAGTAAGGTCACAGGAGAGCTGCTCTTAGGAGGAGGCCGGAGCCTGTCTGAAGACAGAAGGCAGTGAAACAGGAGCTGGAATCAATGGGGGCAGACACTGGGGGAATCAGTTGTCAACTGTGTCCTTGAAACTCTCCACACCAATGCAGGGCCCTCACTTCTTGTTGTTTTAAGAGATCCTGGGTGAGGGGAACAGGTGGGCCATGAAGCAAAGGGATTTGAGACTAATGGAAGGCTCACACCGGAGGGTTAGGCCTGGAACAGAGTGTATGGAGGGTTAGAGCCCAGGCAGGACAGCAAAGAGAAGATCCGGATGGGAATACCCGCCACCTCCCAAAAGAGGTCAGAGAAAGTGGCTGTCCGGCCAGATGGGGTCAGGCCCAGAGAAGCAGGGAAGATAGGAGCACAGCACGCACACTCCACTTCTTTCCCGGGTTGGTTAACAGCCCTGAAAAGCTCAGGACACCCAGAATGTTACAAAACCAGCGCAAAGTTGGGGTTCTAATCAGGAACCCAAGGCTACAGTATAGTCCCTACTTTATTACCCGCCGCTGTGCTTCTGTTGGTTGCCTATCCTAAAAGTCTCCTTAAGAGTTAGAGACAAGTCCAACAGCACACACACCACCTTGAGAATAATCTGATAAGAAGGGAAGTGTTCAATACTCACAGGAACAATAAGCCCTTGCCAAGTCAATAAATTAGCTTCATCAACCTGGATGTTACGGAAGTTTTTCATTCCACATTTGCGGATTTCTTCAAGCTCCTGTTGATTGACAAAGCATAAATGGATGTCAAACAGAGGAAAGCACCACATATTAAGATCCCTTCTGACTCCCTCAAATTAAAAACCGAGTGCCAACACCACTAATGATAAAATTTCCCTGTGGACTAGGATCATGCCTGGTCTGGCTAAGAGGCCCAGAGCCATGGTGGTCCCCTCAACCCATGCCCCAGACCAAGACAAGTCCCACCTTGGTGAACCCACAGACTCCACAGGGTAAGAGACTGTGCTCCTATGAAAGCACGGCCTCCTCTCTGGGCTGTCACCACACAACAGGGGCACAAGAAAGGCACTACAGACCTGACTTCTAACCGAGCTTTATTAAGCACTGACTACGTGTGAGACGGCGGGGATGTAAAGATGAATAAAGTGGGACCAGGAGAACACACATACCCACAAAGTTTTCTACCCAACGCTGTAAGTGCGATTTCAGGACTCCACCTCAGCATGGGCACACAGCGAAGAGAACAACTATCCAGTCTGGGATGGGAGGGGGACAGAAAACCTTCACTGAGCCTCGGTTTCCTCAGCTGCAAAACAGGGATAGCAAGACCCAGAGCTGTAGACAATGAAGGGGAAACCACGTTGTAAACAACAGAACCCCTTGCAAATATAAGGGATTATTATTATACAGTCAACGCAGCCAACACCACCTCATCCAGGAAGAATGACCACCCTGACTACTTCAAGGCCCTGCCTGCGATGTGTTTGGTCTAGAATTATCTATCAACTGTGCAACAACCAGACATTTCCCGCGGGTTTCCCAATAACTCAAGTGAACGTCCAATAGATGTTATGGCCCAACGTCCTCCATTCTCAGATACCTGGAGTAATGTGCTGCCCCCCCAACCCCCCATCTGGCCATTCATCCATGGCACAGCCTCCTCTCCATCTTTTGAGTGCCTTCCCTTCGGCAACCCCGGAGCACCACCCAGGCTGAGCCCCGCCTCCGCTGCTGCACTGGAAGGACAGCCTACTCACTGGTCTGGCTTCCCTCCTTGGTGGTCCAACCTGTGAGCCCCACCAGACCTGAATGGACCCTCCTTGTGTTGGTGCTCTGGCTCACAATGGCATGGAGGCTCTGAATCAGTCCCCACATCGAATCCAAAAGATATCTCTACCCTCTATTCCGATCACACAGCTGACAGTTTACAAGGCATCCTAGGGACACAATTCCCAAAAAAAGGGAAACTGAGCCAGTGCTACAGGTTCTCGGTTGGAGGATGTGTGAAGCCTGGCATGGAGTGGGCCGAGAAAGACAGCATGTCGAGCGAACATGCAAGAGACAGGTGGGCCACAATGACACTTCAGGGCAGACAACAAGCCCAAATTCCTTCCCACAGGGTCCTGCTGCTTGTCAACCTTAGCTACCGACTACAACCGTCTAGGTCTGGGCCCCAACCTGGAAAATCCTGGTGGTGAAATTTGAAACAGGGATTTTAAACAAGCTACAGTGGGACGAGAGCCACTACCACTGAGAGATTGAATTCCATTTCTAAGCAATGTGCAGCTTCAGTGAGGGAAGATGCTAGCAGCAACAGCTACGACCCCTGCAGTAGGGGAAGGGGTGGGCTGGCCCTTTTCCTGAGCCTGCAGGAGGGAAAGCATGGAACCTGACAGACCACTCAACCTGCTCACTGGTCCTCCTCCTAATGCCTGGGACTCAGCAGAAATGCTCACCTGGGAATTATGCACGCTGGGCAGATTAAGGAGGGGGAAAAGGCTGCACACCCATCTGACCACCATGGCCCACTCCTCTCCTAACAGAATGTCAGCTCCATGAGGGCGGGCATCAGGAAACCTGAGAAGCTTATGGTCATGCTTTGCCAAACACTTCCTAATGATCGGATTGGGAAGCTGGGGCTTGGGGAAAGAAAAGGGCTCTGGAATGGAAAGGGATCTCTATGAATTTTGATTTTCTGGTACTTGGCTCAAGATGTTAGAATTAAGATGCCTGGCTAGAGACAAAAGATATCATGTCCGTAAGGGCCACCTCCTACCCAGGTATCAAAAATGCAGACAGAGCCGAAACCGGTTTGGCTCAGTGGTAGAGCGTCGGTCTGCAGACTGAAAGGCCCCAGGTTCGATTCCGGTCAAGGGCATGTACATTGGTTGCGGGCACATCCCCGCTAGGGGGTGTGCAAGAGGCAGCTGGTTGATGTTTCTCTCTCACCAATGTTTCTAGCTCTCTATCTCTCTCCCTTCCTCTCTGTAAGAAAATCAATAAAATATATATTTTTTTAAAGTGCAGACAGAAAAAAATTCCAGATAGAATTTTGAAATCAGACAATCAAAAAAGAATAGCAGGAGAATATATTCAATATCCATGGGACAAAATACATTTTACAATATTTATGGCTTCAGAAATCCATATACTAACAATATGAAGTATGGGTGATAAATACAAGAATGAAAATTTCAAAAGAATTACAAAAATATGTCAAGATGAGGATCAACTGTAATATAGCAGTGAAAAAACTGAATCTTATAAAAAGGAAAAAAAAGGAAAAAAACAACAAAAGAAAAATTGCAACTTGTTCAAGAGAAAGGGAGGAACAAGTGAGCACTGTGCATGGGGGTGAGGAAAAGCACCCACTGATGCTTTGATAGCAAGAGATACATGAACAAAGACCAGAGTCATACGGGTGGGGGGTGGGGGGTGGGGGATCACACACCTCCTGGCCAAGAAAAGGCAGCACGCATGGTGGCAGGCCTGGGAGGCTCAGGGAACCCAAAAGGCAACCACCAGAAAAATCCAACTGACCTAGCTCTCAAGTTAACCTCACCGAAGACGGAAGAGGCAACATCCTTTGCATAATTCTAACCAACAAGGAAGTACTAATTATAAGACAGAAGTGAAAGAAACTGAGACAAACAAACAAGCAAGCCCACCCCTAATCTCCAGGGGACACCGGGCAGCCCCCTAGGACAGTGTTTCTCAACAGGGAGGGTGGTGCCAGCATCCAGCAGGACTCAGCACTTGAGCATCCCAGCCCTGCCCATTAGATGCCAGACATTGTGATACCACCCCACCCTGATTGCCCAATGTCCTGAAGAGCCCAGCTGCTGAGAACCATTGGCACTACCGGGGCCAGGATACATTGCACAAGATGGCAGTGCAGATAAGAACTATTCAACCCAAAATGCCAATCACACCTCCACTTAGAGAAGTTGGATTCAAGTCATTTAGAGAAAAGACAGATTCATCTGAAGGTATGAAACTCGAAAAGGCAAGATGACTCAAGAGTATTGACAAACCCTCAAGCAAAACTGTGCCCCGAAACTGAGAATGAAGGACTGGGGAAGGAATATAATGAAACCAATGCAAACTCAGAGTTCAAATTCCGAATGATGGATTAAAGGACCCAACAAAGAAAAGTGCGAGAGAGGCCCCACTCCAGAACAACAAAGTCAGGAAAGCTATAGCCAAGAATGACAGAAACTTTACAAAATATGCCCCCCAAAGATTTGTTTCACTTCTGCTCCGAGCAAGAAGCAGTCCCCTGTCAGCTGCTCCAGGGGACAACGGGGCTGACAAACCAAGAGCTCAAAGGAAAGCAGAACCAGGCAACTCACATGTTCCTTCTCCAGGTTGGGGGCTGCCCAGCAAGGGTAAGTAAGGGAGACAGAACAGTGCTTCTCACAATGAGGTCCATTTCTGAGTCCAGACATGGATCTCAGTGTATTGCAGGACGTGAGAGAGCCTGGGTGTGCTTATCAGCTCTTCAAAGGGGGAAAAGTTCATTCCCCCCAAACTGCAGCTCAGAGAGCTTGATGCTCACTCCTAACAATTCTGCTGGTACCAGGAGGCAGCCTTGGACCCAGCAGGAGTGCACTGCTCCAAGTCCTGCACAAAAGGCTCAGCTCAAACAGTGAGAGACAGGACACAGTAGTACACAGTAAGCACTCTGTCACACAACTCAAATGTGTGCATCCAAGTCTGGACAAAGTATTTTTAAAAATATATATTTTATTGATTTTTTGCAGAGAGGAAGAGAGAGGGACAGAGTTAGAAACATCAATGAGAGAGAATCATCGATCAGGTGACTCCTGCACACCTCCCACTGGGGATTTGCCTGAAACCAATGTACATACTCTTGACCGAAATCGAACCCGGAACCTTCCAGTCCGCAGGCTGAAGCTCCATCCAATGAGCCAAACCGGTTTCGGCTGGGCATAGTATTTAATAAAATCTTTTTTCTTCTTCTTTGGAGGTCTATGATGGGACATGGAAAAACTGTCCAAAATCTCCCAGAGTGATCCTCACACATGACCTGATTGAGAACCCCCCAGGAGCCAGTCATTCTCAGCTAGCTTGTGGCCACAGTCCAGGAAAAATCAGCTGTGCAAGTCAGGGCTGCTTCAGCAAGTCTCTGGACCAGCAAGTCTCAAGGGGGTGCTTGTAGTTTTCAAAAGCATATTCCTTATCATCCTGTAACTTTTATTTGCAAAGTAGGGAAAGGTGCTCTGTGCCCCAAAAGAACTACAGGAAGTAAAGCTGAATGCCATCTTCTTGGCTGCTGAGGGGACCGAGAGAAAGCACGCTGCTCTCTAGCTGCCTGCAGGTAAGAGCATGGGAGGCCCAGCAGACAGCAGCAGAGGGTACCAGCTTCATAGAAGAGAAGCTCTTGAGATGGGACTTGAATGATGGGGGAAGCCGAACTTCTAGAGAGAAGAGAACAGGCATTGTGTGTGGTAAATATACTCAAAGACATAGGAGAAATCACATGGGGAAAGTTTTAGGGAAGTTTTCGAGTTTGGCTACAGTGAGTATTAACTTTGGGGATTCCTCCAGGGTATGTGCCCAAGCCCCTGGGAAGTTATTCAACACTCATGGAAAGGGGGTGGTGGTCAGGAGCAGAGAAGGTAGAGAAGGAGGGAAAAGAAAGATGGACTCAGGCACAGGCCCACTACAGACCTGCAGAATCAGAACCTCCTGAGTTCAGCTGAGCACTTGTGCCTGGGGATCCTCAAGTGACAATGCTATGCACCCTGCTTAAGAACCACTGCACTCATCCAACTGGGGTCTTCTAGCAAGAAAGACACTGAGGCCGAAACCGGTTTGGCTCAGTGGTAGAGCGTTGGTCTGCGGACTAAAGGGTTCGGGGTTCAATTCTGGTCAGGGGCATGTACCTTGGTTGCGGGCACATCCCCAGTAGGGGGTGTGCAAGAGGCAGCTGGTCGATGTTTCTCTCATTGATGTTTCTGGATCTCTCTCTCTCTCTCTCTCTCTCTCTCTCTCTCTCTCTCTCTCTCTCTTCCTCTCTGTAAAAAATCAATAAAATAAATAAATAAAAAGACAGACACTGAAGCCCTGATTTAGTGCCATTTCCAGTTAGAAATAAGCTTCTAAAAGAGCTAACATTGCCCTAGCCAGTTTGGCTCAGTGGATAGAGCACTGACCTATGGACTGAAAGGTCCTAGGTTTGAATCCGGCCAAGGGCACATGCCAGGGTTGTGGGCTTGATCCTTAATAGGGGGCATGCAGGAAATAGCCAATGATTTCCTCTCATCATTGATGTTTCTCTCTCTCTCCCTTCCTCTCTGAAATCAATAAAAATATATTTAAATACATACATACATACATAAAAAGACTAACATCTATCACTGGGCCAGGTACATGGAAACTATGTAAGTTCTGAACTTTTTTTTTTTTTTTTTAAGTGAATGCTGCCCTGGCCAGTGTGTTGGGCACTGTCCCATGTATCAAAAGATTGCTGATTTGATTAATAATGGTCAGGGCACAGGCCTTAACTGTGGGCTCAATCCCAGGTAGGGGGTGCGCAGGAGGCAGCCAATAAATGTCTCTTCACATTAATGTTTCTTTCTCTCTAAAAATCAATAAAAACAACTTTAAGAAGTGAATGCTGATTGCAGTTTATAATGCTTTTCTCTACTCTGAAGTTTCCTATAGATAATAGGATCAGAATATCCCAATTTCTTTTTCTTTTTACAAAAAATATTTTATTTATTTATTTTTTTTTTTTTTTTACAAAGAGGGGAGAGGGATAGAGAGCCAGAAACATCGATGAGAGAAAAACACCGACAAGCTGCCTCCTACATAGCCCCCTCCGGGGAGATGCCCACAACCAATGCACATGCCCCCAACGGGAACCAAACCCAGAACCCTTCAGTCCACAGACTGAACCAAACTGGTTTCGGCAGAATATCCAATTTCTAACCATGTTCTTCAACATTTATTTTACAGATTATACATAGAAATATTATTTGATTTGGCAGATGGTTGCTCAACAGCTGCCAAATAATCAGTGGACTAGAAAGAGCAGAAGCTTCTGGGTCAGGCAGGCCTGAGCTCAATCCTACCAGCTCCACCCTCCACACCAACCTGAAGCTCCATCTTACCTGAAAAAAATAATAAGAAACCTACTTCACAGGGCCTTAATGAGAATTACAAAAAATGTTATATGGTGCTTAACACAACACCTCTGTAAGTACTCAATTAATGGTAGTTTTACTCCCTTCCAAAATTATGTCACCATATTTAAAAAAAAAACAAAAAACAAAAAAAACTTTTTGCCCTAGCTGGTTTGGCTCAGTGGATAAAACACTGAACTGCAGACTGGAAGATCTCAGGTTCAATTCTAGTCAAGGGCACTCATCTCAGCTGCAAGCTAGATCCCTGGTCCTGGTAGGGGCACGTGGGGGAAGGCAACCAATCGATGTGTCTCTTTCACATTGATGTTTCTTTCTCTGTATCTCTTCCCCTCCCTCCTTTCCACTCTCTAAAAAATCAATGGGAAAAGACTAAGGACACAAACAATAGGGTGATGGCTAGGGGAAGGGGAGGAGCTAGAAGAGATCAATGTGGGGAAAGGGGAACAAATGTAATATTTTCAATAAAGATTTTTTAAAAAATCAATGGGAGCCCTAGCTGGTTTGGCTCAATGGATAGAGCACTGGTCTGCGGACTGAAGGGTCCCGGTTCAGGGTACATGCCAGGGTTGCAGGCTCTATCCCCAGTAGGGAGGCATAAAGGAGGAAGCCAATCAATGATACTCTCTCATCATTGATGTTTCTATCTCTCTTTCCCTCTCTCTTCATCTATGAAATCAACAAAAATATACATTATTTCTTAAATCAATGGAAAAAGGAAATATCCTCAGATGAGGATTAACAAAACAAAGTGGCCTATGACCAGAACTCATGGGGTCTTAAATAAAAAATAAATGTTTATGGTGTTAGCACAAAGCTTTCAGAAATGCTCTGGTTATATCTCAATTTTAAAATAAACAAAAAGTAAGGCAGGGGCTTGCTAACAGCACATCACCACAATTGCCTCTGGAAGGCATCAGCTTAGGGTCATCATCTTCAAAATCCTAACAAAGAACAAGAATGGAGAGATGCTAGGGAAGGTGCATGCCTTTGGTGCAAGAAGCATGCACCAAATGCAACCACATGAAAAGCAGGAGCAAGACACTGAGAAAGGGTGAGAAGAGGTTGGTTGTAATGACACCCTGCAATGTTTACAGCTCATAGGATACGACTGAAAGGTCACAACATCCGAGATAGGCAAATCATACATATTGGCTTCATTTTATAGATGCTAGAGCCAAGGCCCCGGTTACAGATCTTGTACAGGGCAGGGCCAGACTAGAACCAGAGCCAGGAACCATTCCCCTCATAATCACATCAGCTACACAAGCAATTCGGGTGTGAACACTTACACTGGCATAGGCAGTGTAGCGCTCCTGTTTTTGGAACAGGGTCCTGGGAGGGCTTCGCTTGCTCTGGAATAGCACTTTCCAAGATTTATGACAAAAAGCACAAACTTACACAGTATTTACACTGGCCCTTCACAGCCAATCATTAAATGTTTATGTTGCGCAAGGAACGTTTCTAGGCACCTCCTGGCCAGGCAAAATGAAACCTGGCAGATGGAGCTGGGTGTCTTGAGAGAAAATAACACAAATCTGCCTTACATCTAAGTACAGGATCACTCTCAAAATACCAGTTACACAACTGGTAGGAGATTTAGTAATATGAAAGGCCCACTCCTTGTTTCTGTGTGACAGTAGAAAAGTAACTAATTTTGACAGAAATGCACTTCCCAATATTGTACCAAGCAACCAATGGCAATGACAATAAATCATTACTTCAATGTAATTAAATACTGTAAATCTAAACGTAAGGCTTCAGAGCCCCAAACACAATTCTCTAATTTCAATTAATATTCAGCAAAGGGAGTGGGGCCCACACCAACACATTACCTAGCTATTTTACACTTACTTATTATTCAATTAATAACTTAGCTATTCTCACATTACCCCTTTTGAGAAATCAGAACTCTGAGGCTCAAGCAGAAGACACAAATGAGTCCAAGGCAGAAATCAAGATCTAACCTCAGGTCCTGTTACCTGACCCCACTACTCCAGGGAGGTGGGCCACTTGTCAAGAATCATTCTAGCCCTAACCGGTTTGGCTCAGTAGCTAGAGAGTCAGCCTGCAGACCAAAGGGTTCAAGGTTCAATTTCAGTCAAAGGCACACCCCTTGGTTGCAGGCTTCTCCACAGCCCAGGTCCTGGCTGGGGCTCATGCAGGAGGCAACCAATTGATGTGTTTCGCTCACATCAATTTTCTGTCTTTCCCTCTCTCTCTTCTATTCTCCCTAAAAATCAATGGAAAAAATATCCTCAGATGAGGATTAACAAACAAACAAAAAAAAGTCATTCTAAGACATGATTGAAAAGAACACTCAGCACAGGTTTTAAGGAATGCACTGCCTACCCACCTCTGGACAAGTGTGGCTTAAGCCCCAGCTGAGCGAGCTCTCATGCCAGCTCCATACAGTCAGCTTCCAGCCAGCAGCCTCTCCTGGAATGTATTTGTCTCCATGTGAACATGGGTGTGCCTGCATTCTTGACCTACATCATACACTGGAGTTCAGCACCCTCACCAGACTGAGAGCTCCTCCGGGGCTGTCCACACTAGAGCCAATGACACAGAGCCTCAGACAGGACAAGGGAGAATGGCGACCGCTGTGTAAGCATGTGATGGATTCTTCTGGAAGTTTAGTTGTGCTATTTTTCTTAACAGATACACTAGTATGAAGCAGACATTTACAAACCATCTCAGAAAGGGCTCAGAGGCTGTTCAACTTCTGAGTTATATACAACCTCTCTATCACCCCATGACAGTCAAGTAGCATGCACTCTTAGTAAGACAGAGAGCACTTCTCTGGGTTCCCTTCAGCCTGTATGTGTCCTGAGCATGCGTCAGGACTGTGACACAGAAAGAGAGCAGCGCCATGAGCATTGGCTTTGACAGTAGTGACTACTTTGGTGGCAAATGTACCTCCTGGGTTAGGACTTGTTAAAACAGTATTTCACCTCTCTGCTGAACTATGCTAGTAAGAAATACAAACAAAATCTGGTAAGACAGACGAGCCTGTGTGGCTCAGCAGTTGAGCACAGACTCGTGCATCAAGAGGCCACTGGTCATGCCCAGGTTGTGGGCTCAATCCCCAGTAGGAGGCCGTGTAGGAGGCAGCTGATTGATGTTTCTCTCTCATCAATGATTCTCTCTCCCTCCCATTCCTCTCTCACTAAAATCAATAAAAACATATGTTTTAAAAATCTGACAAGATAATGAAGCACAGAAAACTATAATCAACTGCTAAAAATAGAACAAAACCCAAACCACCACCTTACCCAAAATGAATCCGACTCTCCACCCTGTCACTCCTTAAAAGCCAAAGCAGTCATGTGAAGAGCAGGAGTAAGACCCTGAGAGCAGGCAGAGCAGGGCAGTCAGAGAGTGCACCTGGCTCACTGCTGGCTGTGGACGGCACCCTGTAAGCCTCAGCCTCCTGTCTGTCAGGGGCCTCTAGAAGCTCTGGAATTCTAGAAAGACTGTGGAGCGGCAGGAGGAAAAATGGAACAGCCATCAGAAGCAACCTTTTACCCTTTCTGCTTCAAGGCTAAAGAAAAGACTAAACTATTATTTCCAGAACTGTAACTACTCATTCAAGAGTTGCCTTCAAACACCTCCCTCCCCCCCAGCTCAGCACCTTTTGTTGCCTTCCATAGCACCTGGGCTCACCTTTGGACACAGCAACTATCACTACCCTGAATATATATTCAGAACAGAAAGAACCAATACACAGGAAGGGTTTCCGAGATCCTGGGAAGACAAATTTTGAATTCGAGAGCCTTTTGATTTTGTTGGAAAAGTCAATGTTTTAAAAACAAAGACATTCACACAGCTGTCTCCGTGAACTTTTCACCTAAGAGGTTACTTCAAGAGGTAGGAGAGCACTGCAGGTTAAGAGCATGGGCTCTGCCCCGGTGGTGAGGTCATGTAAGCAGGCCTGCCCCTCCCTGGCCTCGGCACCACTCCTATCATCCCTCCAAACATCCTTTCTTGCCAGGCTGCTCTTCTCACTGCCCTGGAATAAGTCTTCCTCACTCCCAATATCTCCATGTAACTCGCACTAAATATGTGCCAAGCATTCTTCTAAGCACTCGATGCATGTTAACTCTAACCTTCACATACAGATGAAGTAACTAATGTGCAGAGAGGTTAAGTAACTTGCCCAGGTTCACTCAGCCAAGACACTGCAGACCCAGGACTCAAACTCCAGAATCTGAGCTCTTAACCGCTAAGCTGTATTCTCCCTCAATAGCTTTACCCCTAGTAAAAGACCCTTTCCTCCCTGCCTTTTTTTTTTTTTTAATTGGAAAGACGATTAAGATTATCTATGCCCTTGAGAACAGACATGAGGAGCCTGGCCAGAGACACACACAGGCTAAAGCCCTCACAAGTGAGAGGCTGGCCACTTCGCATGGATATTGCAGAGGGGATACACCAGATCCCTCAACTGAAAAGCTATGGCCTCTGCCACCTGTCCTTAAACCCACCAACATCTCCCTTCATGATGCCCCTTCAGGTAGGGGCAGCTCTCCAGTGGCTGGCTAAAGAACTTAGCCCTGCCAAGGCAGAGGGAGGGACGGCCCCTAGTTCTGGAGGCCAAGTGTGCTGGACATGCCAGCCTAGAGTAAAATAGGCCACTTCCCCAATGCTTCTGGAGGGCACCTCAGAGGCTTGCCCAACTAAAACCCAAGGAGAGACAGCACAAGGGCAGAAGCATGCGGCCATATTGGGCGATAGACAGATTGTGACGGGAGTTCCTCAGGGCATCTCTCATCACCATGGCCCACATCCATCCTAAGGGATGAAAGCTAATTTCAACCTCGCTGACTGCCAGGCTCCTTTCCTCTTCAATTACCAAACCCTAGTCATTCTGAAAAGCCAGACTAAGTCCCATCTCCTTTTCCACGTCAGAGGTCTTTCCCTCCCCTGAAGGCCATTATTCAGTGTGCACATGCATCCAGCATAGAGTAGACAGACCAGGATTTCTTTGTTCTAGGTACATGCCCTTCTCCCTTACTGAGCTCAAGGAGGAGGTGTCCCTTGAAGCTGAGTCTTGAAAGACAAGAAGTTACCCTGGTACAGAGAAGAGACCAAGGATGCAAAGCGGGATTCCACGGTCTCCCCTCCACACCAACCTGAAGCTTCAAAAGACTGAAAAAAAAAGATTGGAAAGACCAAACCTTGAAGAAATATGGTAAGGAATATGGATTTTTAAATAGAGTCCTGACCTGCTCAATTTGGTTCCAATCTCTGAATAGGGTCTGGACACATGTACTTCTCTTGGATGAGCTTCTGATTAGGGATCATGTGGGACTGAGGACAGAATGTCTGGTGAGGAGTAAAAGGAAACCACTAGGAATCTGATGCAGGTGTCCCACCACAACTGGGGATAGCTTGAACTAAGGGAGTGGCAGCAGTGGGGATGGAGAAAAGACAGGCAGTAAACAGGGATAAAGATTATATATATATATATATATATATATATATATATATATATATATATATATATATATATAGTTCAGCAGAATCCCAAATCTAGATGTGGGAGAAAAGGCGAGCCAGGCTCCCCCAGGTTATTTCCCTGGCAACCGAGTAGACAAATGGATCAATACCTAAGTAAAGCAAGACAGAGGGCACAGGATGAGCTTAGATTTAACTGCTTACAGGTCTATGTGCTATTCAAAGGGAAACTCTCAAGATGGTTGGATAAAGAGTCTGTGCTCAGGCCGAGACCGGTTTGGCTCAATGGATAGAGCGTTGGCTTGGGGACTGAAGGGTCCCGGATTCGATTCCGGTCAAGGGCATGTACCTTGGTTGCGGGCATATCCCCAGTAGGGGGTGTGCAAGAGGCAGCTGATCGATGACTCTCTCTCATCGGTGTTTCTAACTATCTCTCTCCCTTCGTCTCTATACAAAATCAATAAAATATATATTAAAAAAAAAAAAAGAGTCTGTGTTCAGAAGGGACGTCTTCATGGTTCTATAAGCTTGACTACTGCAGCAAAGAAAACAAATATTTAAGCATTCAGTGATACTTCTCAAATGGAATGAGAGTATTTTCAAGTGTGCTGGTAAAATAAAACTTGAAGTCAACTTTAGAGTTGTAACAAGACCAGAAAAGGTCCAAGCACTGAGATAAATGTTTTTGTTCTAGTAAAAACTTTAAGAAAAGGTTCCAAATGCTGCAATAACTTAGTATACTCTTTCCCATTAAAATGTCCCAATTATATATATATTTTTTAAGTGTATTTTTATTGATTTCAGAGAACAAGGGAGAGGGAGAAAGAGATAGAAACATCAATGATGAGAGAAAATCATTGATTGGTTGCCTCCTGCACACCCACACAGGGAATCAAGCCTGCAACTGGGCATGTGCCCTGACCTGGAATCAAACTGTGACCCTGATTCATAAGTCAACAATTGAGCCACACTGGCCGGGGCAATTATATACACTAATAGAAGAGAAGATGCAAATTGACCTTACCTTCATGACACCCACTAGCCAATCAGGAGTGTGCATGCAAAATAACCCAAGGATGGCAAGGTTAATTTGCATACACAGGTACCCAGTGGCTGGAGGCAGAATGCTTGCATTGTTGCCATGGCAACGATGCAGTCGATGCAGTCGTTTCGCACAGCCCCAGCTGCTCCCATGGGAAGGCGGAAAGGTGGCTCTGGGGCAGAGCAAAGGCTGTGGCAGCAGCCAGGATAAGGAAGGCCCATTCTGCGCGAATCTTTGTGTATCAGGTGTCTAGTATTTTAACAGAGACACATTTACAAAGTATATGGTTGATGAAGGCTGAATTTGTCCCAACTTCCTGGGAAGCATGAATTCAGGATAAAAAAAAATACAATGCTTTTCTCAATTCCCCAAAACCTAGTGGATTCAGGACACTTACACTGGCAAAGCATGATTTATAAAACTCCCTTCACCTCCTGACATATAAAACACCAGTACCAGACATACTCACTGATCTATTGTGTTAGTTACCCAACCTCATCTATCTATACTAATAAAAGGTAATATGTTAATTAGACTGGGAGACCTTCTGGATGTCCTTCCAAATGAAGCCATGGTGGCAGGGCCGAGGCAGAGGCAGTTAGGGGTGATCAGGCCAGGAGGGGGGCCAGTTGGGGGCAAGCAGGCTGGCGGGGGGGGGGGGCAGTTGAGGGCAAGCAGGTAAGCAGGCAGAGTGGTTAGGGACAATGAGGTAGGCAGATAGGTGAGCAGTTAGGAGCCGGTCCTGGATTGCAAGACTGCCAGTTTAGGGCCTAAACTGGCCATCAGACATCCCCCAAGGGGTCCCAGATTAGAGGGTGCAGGCTGGGATGAGGGACCACCCTTCACCCCCACCCTCAGTCCATGAATTTCATGGACTGGGCCACTAATAGAATATAAATACCTATGCTCAAAAGCAAACTAGTTCACCTTAACAAGTTTGGCTCAGTGGACAGAGCATCAGCTTGTGAACTGAGGGGTCCCAGGTTCAATTCTAGTCAAGAGCACATCTCCAGTGGGGGGCATGCAGGAAGCAGTGGATCAATAATTCTAATTTTTTATGTTTCTCTCACTTTCCCTTCTTCTCTGAATTCAATTTTAAAAATAAAATAAAGATAAAAACTTTAAAAAAAATTTGCCCCACCCAGTTTGGCTCAGTGGATTGAGGGTTGCCCTGTGGACTGAAAGGTCACGGTTTTGATTCCACTTAAGGGCACATGCCCAGTTGTAGGCTCAATCCCCAGTGGAGGGTGTACAGGAGGCAGCTGAGCAATGATTCTCTCATCATTGATGTTTCTATCTCTCTCTCCCTCTTCTTTCCTCTCTGACATCAATAAATTATATTAAAAAAAAACACACACACACACACAAAAACCCACTGCTACAGCCCAGCTGGTGGGGCTAGCATTGAGAGTCAATTCATGAACCAAGAGGTCACTGGTTCGATTCACAATCAGGGTACATGCCCAGATTATGGGCTTGGATCCCCAGTAGGAGGCATATAGGAGATGGTCGATGTTTCTCATCTATGTTTCTATTCTTTACCTCTCTCTAAAATAAATAAAACATTAAAAAACAAAACACTGCCACAAATCTCAAATACTCATCTCAACCGTTACACAATAAAATGTCACGCCTCTCTTAAATTTACAAATTTTCCCACTGAGAAAGTCCTTCTGGGAAAATACTCAGCTAGAGGGCCCATAGGGGAGATGTGTGCAATTGAGGACTGAAAATAAATAAGCAAACTGCAATCAAGTTCCTTAGCCACACCTTCAGTTTCACTTTTGTAGCTATTTCCCCCCTGATTGCAGCAATAGTTACTATCTGCTTGTTGCCATCAATGCTGAACTCACTGCCTGCACATTAAAATGTATTTAATGTCTTATTAACATTGTAATTCCTAAAAAGGGTTAAAAAAGGCTTAAAAAAAAAAAAAAGGCTAGCTCTTTTTCATTTCAACCTTCCTCATTGTATGGCACATATAAAACTAATTACTAAAATTCTGCAGCACAGCAGAAAGTACACTTTTTTGCCAACCTGACAAAAAAAATAGGTATAATTGTCATTTTTTATTTGACAATCTAAGGGAAAAAGAGGTCAGTGTCCCTGACTAAATAATTAGGTATTGCATACTTTACAAATTCCTGCAGCACACTAGTGTGCCTCTTATTGAAAAATGCTTTTAGCAAAAATTTTTAATGAATTCTTTATTATACTCACTTTGCCTAAAATAATTTCTCAGCCCCATATATGCAAATCACTCTCTACCTTTAATAATTTGTTTTATACTATCTGCAGTAATTGTTACAAAGAAATCTCTGAATCTACGTGTCCTGGAAAACAGTTTTTGAGGAAATCTAAAGTTTTTAAAAATGTAATCCACTTGATTATTCAACATGTTTACCTTTTACCACTGAAAATCCCTTTTATTTCCACCCATATATTGACCAAACTGCATCATTCTATCTTCTTTTTTAAACTAAAGAAGCTTAAACACTGCCTCTCAGAGCCAATGATCAACACCATGAAGCCATCATTCCCCCACTGACTTGAAAGAATTTCCATCCAGTCCTAGCTGGTTTGGCACAATTGATAAGAATGCTGGTCTGTTGACTGAAGGGTCCCAGGTTCGATTCTGGCCAAGTGCACATGCCTGGGTTGTGGCCTCAGTCCCTAATGGACTGCAGGAGGCAGACAGTCAATGATTCTCTTTCATCGTTGATGTTTCTATCTTTCTCTCCCTCTCCCTTCCTCTCTAAAATCAATAAAATATATTTTTATTGATTTTTTAAAAATATATTTTTATTGATTTTGTACAGATAGTTAGAAACATCGATGAGAGTCATCGATCAGCTGCCTCTTGCACACCCCCTACTGGGGATATGCCCGCAACCAAGGTACATGCCCTTGACTGGAATCGAACCCGGGACCTTTCAGTCCCCAAGCCGACGCTCTATCCATTGAGCCAAACCGGTTTTGGCATAAAATCAATAAAATATATTTTTAAAAGGGAAAAAAATAAAGAATTTCCACCCATAACTCAAGAAATTGCATACCCCTCCATGCATCCTTGAAATAAGAAAGTATGACAAAGAGCATGGAATTTGGGATTTGGAGCCAAGGAAATTTAGCATCTCATCTCTCCCCACTCAGGTTTGCTACTCCATCTTCAGCAACACTCAACCTATATCTAAGCATCACAATTTTCTCATTTCTAGATAGAATAAAGATGATAATGCGCTAACTAAAGAGTAACTAAAAAGAACTACATAAAGTGTTACTAAAAAGAAAGCCAACAAATCTCCCAGTATTCCATTTTCTCACCTACAAAATGGCACTTAATAGGTACTCAGCCAATCCTATATAATAAAGAGGTAATATGCAAATTGACCATCACTTCAACACACAAGATGGCTGCCCCCATGTGGTAAAAGATGGCTGCCATAAGATGGCCTCCAGGGGAGGGAATTTATGGGCTATTAGGCCAGCAGGGGAGGGCAGTTGGGGGTAATCAGACCTGCAGGGGAGGGCAGTTAAGGGTGAACAGGCTGGCAGAGGAGGGCAGTTGGGGGCAACCATGCCTGCAGCTGGGGCGTGCACAGTTGGGGCAGATCCAGGCCTGCAGGAGAGGGTAGTTGGGGGGTGGGGGAGAACCAGGCCTGCAGGTGAGGGCAGTTAGGAGTGACCAGGCTGGCAAGAGAGGGCAGTTGGGGGTGACCAGTCCAGCAGGGGAGGGCAGTTAGGGGCAATCAGGCAGGCTGGCAGGGGAGCAGTTAGGAGCCAGGAGTCTTGGATTGTGAGAGGGATCCTAGTTTGGAGAGGGTGCAGGCTGGCTGAGGGACACACACACACCTGTGCATGAATTTCATGCACCAGGCCTCTAGTGTCACATATTTTTTCTAAGCTCTGATTTGTTTAAACACAAAAAAATTTCAAAAACCATAGTAACTCTCCTCTGAGAACCCCAAATTGGGTCAACTGGGCTAGATTAAGGGATACCAGGATGAATTAGGTCAAGATCCCTGCCCTTGAGGAAGTCAGACCCAGTAAGAAAGACAAGTCTAGCACAAATCAGATTGTGACAAGTGCTCAAAAAGAAACACAAAGAAAGTGCTGCAGTAGCATTTGAGATCTTGCTTCCTGGCAACTGTCACTTTTGGCTCAAGTAAACCCATAAAAATTTTTCAAATTAAAAAAAAAAAAAGAAGGAAATGCTGTAGTCACATGGAGAAGGAAACAATTTGATCAGAATTTGATCAGGAGGAGGAGGACCACACACACTTCACAGAAGAGCTGGCACTGGAGTCGAACCTGGAACTAACCTGGAAGGAAAGTAGCCTTTCTCAGGTAGAGCAAACAGGTGTGCAAAGAGAGACAACATAACAAGCGAGTAAGAGCAGGGGGCTCTGCAGTCAGAACTGAGATCACAGCTCACTCTCTCCCCCTAATAGAAGCCAATGAATGAATCTCTCTGCATTCCATTTTCTCTCCTACAGAATGGGAACAAGTGTTTATTTAACTAGGGATTAAACACGATCATGAATGTAAAGTACAGAGCTGCATAGAGTAAAAGCTTTTATTTTTTATTTTTTTAAGGTAGCTGCCTGCCAACGTGGCTCAGTGGTTGAACATGGACCCATGAACCAGATCATGGTTTGATTGCCCTGGTTTCCGGCTCATAGTGCAGGAAGCAGCCGATCAATGATTTTTCTCATCAGAGATGTTTCTATATATCTCTCTCTTCCTCTCTGAAATCAGTGACCACATGTTTATTTATTTTTTTAAAAATATACTTTATTGATTTTTCACAGAGAAGAAGAAAGAGGGATAGAGAGTCAGAAACATCAATGAGAATCATCCATCAGCTGCCCCTGGCACACCCCCCACTGGGGATGTGCCTGAAACCAAGGTACATGCCCTTGGCCGGCATTGAACGTGGGACCTTTCAGTCCGCAGGCCGACACTCTATCCACTGAGCCACACCAGCTTGGGCAGTGAACACATGTTTAAATTTAAAAAAACGAATAAGCCGAAGCCGGTTTGGCTCAGTGGTAGAGCCTCTGTCTGCGGACTGAAAGGTCCCAGGTTCGATTCCGGTCAAGGGCATGTACCTTGGTTGCGGGCACATCCCCGGTGGGGGGTGTGCAAGAGGCAGCTGGTCAATGTTTCTCTCTCATTGATGTTTCTAACTATCTCTCCCTTTCTCTCTGTTAAAAATCAATAAAATATATTAAAAAAAAAAAAAAAAAAAAAAAAAAAACGAATAAATGGTGGCTACTGTGAAGGTCAAAGGGTAGTGGGAAGCCAAGGGGTACGGGAAGGGGGGTGTGTGTGTGTGTGAGACAAAACAGGTAACTCCGTCAACCTAAGAAGGGCCTTGCATGCCAAGTAAGAAGTTAGGATTGCCTGCTGAAGACAGTGAGACCCACAGAGGTTTTCAATAGGAGTGAAAGGATTAAACACTTGCTCTTAGCAAAAGAACTCTGGTGTCCCCGAAGGAGAATCAGAGGAGAGCACTCGGGGAGAGGCACGGGAGAGATAAGGGTACCGAATTCAAGCCATTGCATTAAGATTAGGAAGGAAGGCATGCACTCAAATCTTTCTACGGCGTGAAACTCACTAGGCTCACATGGCCGGCCCTATGTGGGGCGCTGAGGAGGGAAGTGGGTAACCCCCCTCTCTCTCATCGGGATGACTGGGTGGAGAGGTGGTACCACTGACAGAGAAGAGATGAGCATCTATCCTTATGGGGCCACTTCCAAATCGGGTTTTATCAAGTTAAATATCGTCCTCCAGCCCTTAGGGAACAAAAGAGAGGACATACATGTTCTCAGGGAGGGAGAGAGGCCCCAGAGGCTGCTGTGCCTCCAAGTTCAATGTCCAGTCCTACCCAAGCCCTGCTCTGTGCAGGAGGAACCCCAGCTCTGTATATCCCCCCGGAAGCCAGCTTCTGGCACTTTTTTTTTTTTCTTTTTTTCCCTTCCCCGACCCAGTGCAGCTCCACAACAGACCGGCAGGCCGGCCGGCGAGGTCGGCTCCGAAGGACGCCGGAGGCAAACACCCTCGCGAAAAGAATGAAGCCGGTTTCGCATCGGCGTTTCTCACCCAAGAAGCCAACGAGCAAGAAGACACCAAGTTATTTTTAAAAACTTTGGCTGGTTTGGATTCGAACGACTTGAAGCCAACCCCCAACACCGCCACCGCCACCACCACCACCACCACCACCACCCCCGAAAAAAATGGCACTTGGCTTCACCAGGGAAAAGGAGATGGGGATGATGACTAAGTGGTGGGAAGGAAAGGAGACGGGGAAGGAGAACCGACCGCGCGGCGACAGACCGGCCCGACCCCACACGCCTCCCCGGGGTTGGAACCAACCGCCGCTGTGACTCCGCAGTCCCCGGGCGGCAGTCCGGCGGAACCCGGCGCAGTCTCCAACGCCCCACCAAGAACGGACCTCACTTTCGTCAACCCGGCATCCTCCCTCCTTCCGTGCCCGGCCTAAGCCTCCCACAGCCTTTCCCGGAGCCGCGGCCCAGAAGAAGCGGGGGTCCCAGCCCGGCCCGCGGAGGCCAAGGGCGGGGCGGCTCGGCGGCGCGGGCTCCCGGCCGGGCTCCAGCGCTCCGGCCTTCCCCGCAGGCGCCCGGTGTCGGGGGCCTCCCGGCCGAGCCCCCCTCCACATCCACGCCACTCCCGGTGTGGGAAGCGGGGCGCCCGGGTGGGGTTGTGGGCAGAGCGGACACCCCGGGCCCGGGCCGGTCTGAGGGGCCGGCGGCGGCTCGGAGCGCGGCCTGGCGCTCGAGCCCAGGCTGAGGCCTAGGCGGCCCCGTTAGCTCCCTCAGCCCGCGCGCGGCCCGGGGGGCGGCGGGGCCACGCAGAGCGGGGGGCCAGGCGGCGGGGCCTCGAGAGCCCACTGCCGGGGCCCCGGGCCCGCGACGCCGCCCCTCGCCCGGCCGGCGCCGGAGAATGGCTTTTACCTTCATCAGCCTCCTGCTGGCCGCCATCTTGGATCTGGTGCTGCTGCCTTCCCAGTGTGCATCGCGGCCGGCCGGGCGGCTGGAGCCCCGGCACTTCCTGGAGCGGGGGAGGGGCGGGCGGGGCGCGCGGGGCGGGGCTCCGCGTGTGCAAACCGCCTACTGTGTGCCGCCGGCCTCTGGGAGGTGGGGGGGGGGAGGGGCCCGGAAGCAGGCAGAGCCCTAGTCTTTATGGGGTGCCCCCGTCCGATGGCCGTTACAAACAGGGCCTGGCATATAGTAGGTGCACAGTAAATAGTGGTTGCAAAATATCATTCAATAAGGAGAATTATTTCAGGCTTTGAAGAAAAGAAAACTGGGCCAAAACCGGTTTGGCTCAGGGGATAGAGCGTGGGGCTTGCTGAAAAATCCCGGGTTCGATTCCGGTCAAGGGCATGTACCTTGGTTGCGGGCATATCCCCAGTAGGGGGTGTGCAAGATGACTCATCGATGTTTCTAACTATCTCCCTTCCTCTCTGTATAAAATCAATAAAATATATTAAAAAAAAAAAAAAAGAACTCGGGCCAAAACCAGTTTGGCTCAGTGAATAGAGCTTTGGCCTGATTCTGGTTAAGGGCATGTACCTTGACTGTGAGCTCTATCTCCAGCAGGGGGCATGCAGGAGACAGCTGATTGGTGTTTCTCACTCTACCCCTCTCCATTCCTCTCTGTAAAATCAATAAAATTGTATTTAAAAAGAAAAGAAAAAAAGGAAATTGGCAATGGGCACTCACACTCAGTACGTTTGACTGTGTGCCTGCCGCTGGGCACGGGACATCTGCATCCACCACTGGGTGCGCTGGTACCACAGAGCAACGCTAAGACATTCTCTTTCCCAGATGGAGAAACGGAGGCCCTGAGAAAGTGGCCTGCCTGGCATCACCCAGCGTGGGAGTGAGGTTCCAGGAGGTAGACCCTACCTGGCACATGCTGGCAAGGGTCTGTCTGGTCCTCCCCTTCTGGCCTACAGCTCCCTGTCCTGCATCCCTCCCACCAGCCCATGCTCCATCCTCACCATGCCCCTGCCTCTGAGCATGCTGCTCCCTCGCCTGTGATGCCTTTGTCATTCCCTCCCCCTAACACCCCACTGCCCATCTGTCAAGTGCTAGTCATTCTTTTTCTTAAAAAAAAAAAATTACATATATATATATATATATATATATATATATATATATATATATAGGGTTTTTTTACAGAGAGGAAGAGAGAAGGATAGAGAGCTAGAAACATTGATGAGAGAGAAACATTGACCAGCTGCCTCCTGCACTACTGGGGATGTGCCCGCAACCAAGGTACATGCCCTTGACCAGAATTGAACCTGGGACCTTTCAATCCGCAGGTCGACGCTCTATCCACTGAGCCAAACTGGTTTCGACTAGTGCTAGTCATTCCTAAGGACTCTCCTTACCACGCTCGATGGGGAAACTTGACAGCTTGCTGTGTGCTGGGCTGAGTGCAAACACACAAGCTTCAACTACCCTGACCGCCCTCTGAATTCAGAACGCCATCAGTCCCGTTTACAGAGGAAGAAACTGAGGCTCAAGGGACCAGTCAACTTTTCCTCAGTCACCCAGCCAGCCAGACACTGCAGCCAGAGACTGTACTTGGCCTAGGGATGGTAAACCAAGATTTGGGAGACTCAGCTGACCTAAGGGCTCCCTCCTTCCCTCCTACTCTCCCCTCTCCTTCCCTCCTTCCCTCTCTCCCTCTCTCCCTCCCATTCTCCCTCCTTCTGATCTATCTTCCTTGCTCCCTCATTCCTTCCTTCCTTCAGCAAACCGCATTGGAGGTTCTCTGTGTTCGATGAATGAAGAAATTAACTCCATGCCTGGCCCTACCCCACCTGGGCCAGGTTGGGCACTCAACAAACAGTTGATAAAGGACTGCCCCCCTGACCCATAGCAGCAGCTAAATGACGGGACAGTCTGACCGGTGTGGCTCAGTGGTTGAGCGTCAACCTAGGAACCAGGATGCCATGGTTTGATTCCCAGGATCAATGATTCTCATCATTGATGTTTCTCTCCCCTTCTCCCTTCTTCTCTGAAATCAATAAAAAATATTTTAAAAAATAATGGAGTAGCCGAAACCAGTTTGGCTCAGTGGATAAAGCATCAGCCTGCGGACTGAAAGGTCCCAGGTTCAATTCCAGTCAAGGGCATGTGCCTTGGTTGTGGGCACATCCCCAGTAGGGGGTGTGCAAAAGGCAGCTGATCGATGATTCTCTCTCATCGATGTTTCTAACTCTCTATCCCTCTCTCTTCCTCTCTGTAAAAAATCAATAAAATATTTTTAAAAAATATAATGGAGTAAATGAGTGGACAAGCAATAGATATTGCCACTGATGTTAGTGGGAGGTAGGCAAGGCCTCATGCTTCAGGCGGCAGAGAAAGGTGGTGTTTGGAATAGGCCCGGCAGCCTCTCCAGGGGGAGAGAAGTGGATATGGCAGAGACGGCAGCTAGGTCTGTCCTGGCAGCCCTGGGTCGCTGGAAAACTGTGATGCTCCCAACAGCATCAGGGTCCTCGGGAAGTAGCAGCCATTTGTCCGAGGGCTTGGGGCTTACCATTACCCTCCAGCTGCCAGAGCCAGTGGGCCAGGCTAGGTGGCACCAGCACAGACCCCAGACTTAGGTCACGCGGGCCTGGGCACGAGACCTTGTGTGACCCTGGGCAGTTTCTTTGTCTGCAGAGGACAGTGCCAGCCTCCCTGGCTGTAGTGAGGACACGGGGACAAGGCACAGAAAGTACAGGAGGGGGCAGGCTGGCTACCCACAGAGGCACATGCCTGAGGAGCTAGGCCAGGGATGCCAGGGCCAGAGGCCAGCCCAGCAGGCCAGGGGCCTCAGCCAGAGAGCTGGAAGCTGGCACATCCCCAGCACCAGAGGACACAGCTGGTCTAGAGCAGGCTGCAGGGCCCACGAAGTGGGGGCAGAGAGCAGCAAGGTCCTTCTCCACATCCAGCCCCATCCAGGAAGGGGCATGCTGGGAGTGCCAGTCCTCCCCATAACCTCGGGTGTTAAGGCCTGATTGGGATCCTGCTAAGGGACCCCTTCCTCTTCAAGCTCCAGTTTCTCCGTAGGCAAACGAGAACTGTGGCAGAACTGTGAAGAGTCAAGGCCAGAGGAGGGCGGGCCTGCCCTGGGCGGGGTGGGCAGGGGAGAGGGCCAGTGCTGGCAGCCAGAGGCCCTCTGCCTGAAATCTCAGCTCTAGGCAAACCTCACACACGCTCCTACCTCAGTGCCTGCTCTGATGGGCTTCTTCTCCCCATTAGAAGAAGAAATATATATTTTATCTATTTTTTTTACAGAGAGGAAGGGAGAGGGATAGAGAGTTAGAAACATCCATGAAAGAGAAACATCGATCAGCTGCCTCCTGCAAACTCCTTACTGGGGATGTGCCTGCAACCAAGGTACATGCCCTTGACCGGAATCGAATACCCCTCACCCACAGCACTTGCCCAAGCTCCGACTGCACCACAGCCCTTTGCCATATTTGTGTTTAACCTCTGTGTCCTCCCTTAGACTGTAAACCCCATGAGGACAGAGATCACGTCTAGCCTGTTCACCTCTGTCTTGTTTTGGTCATGTATTTATTTAAAATACATTTGTATTGATTTCACAGAGGAAGGAAGAGGGAGAAAGAGTAGAACATCAATGATGAGAGAATCATTGGTTGGCTGCCTCCTGCATGCACTGTACTGAGGATAAATGCCACAACCTGGGTATGTGTCCTTGACGCTCTAGCCACTGGTCATGTGTCCTTGACGCTCTAGCTAGAACTGGTCATGTATTTATAAACCAGCTAGGGCTGGTCATGTATTTAAAAAAAAAAAATACATTTTATTGATTATTTTACAGAGAGAAAGGGAGAGGGATAGAGAATTAGAAACATCGATGAGAGAGAAACATCAATCAGCTGCCTCCTGCACATTCCACACTGGGGATGTGCCTGCAACCAAGGTACATGCCCTTGACCAGAATCAAACCTGGGACCTTTCAGTCTGCAGGCTGACGTTCTATCCACTGAGCCAAACCGGTTTTGGCTTGTCATATATTTATTGAGCATTACCATGTGCAGGGCACTGTTCCAGATGCTGAGGCCACCTCAGAGAACAGACAAAAAAAAAAAAAAAAAAAAAAAAAAAGACAAAAAAATATTAACCCAAAAATAAAGGAAGTGGAGTAGAATGCTGGGGCTACTAGTAGCTGGAGAGGTTAGGAAACTTAAAACCTTTTTCTGTGCCCAGGGCTCAGTGGTTGAGTGTTGACCTATGAACCAAGAGCTCAATCCCTAATAGGGGGCATGCAGGAGGAAGCCATTTGATGTTTCTCTCTCATTACTGATGTTTCTATCTCTCTCTCCCCCATTCCCTTCTCTCTGAAATCAATAAAAAAAAAAAAAAATTTTTAAAAAACAAAAACCGCCAAAACCGGTTTGACTGAGTGGATAGAGCATCAGCCTGCGGACTGAAAGGTCCCGGGTTCAATTCCGGTCAAGGGCATGTACATTGGTTGCGGGCACATTCCCGGTGGTGGGTGTGCAGGAGGCAGCTGGTCGATGTTTCTCTCTCATTGATGTTTCTAGCTCTCTGTCTCTCTCCCTTCCTCTCTGTAAAAAAAAATCAATAAAATATATTAAAAAACAAAACAAAAACAAAACCAAAAAACCACCCTAACCTGCCTTGGCCGCTTGCTCCATGGTCAGAACATCAGCCTTTGAACAGAGGCCAGGCCCTGAGCAACCAGGCCCAGAACAGCTCGCTCCTTGCCTGCCCCTGCCCCACGGCTGCTTCTCAGACATGGCTGGAAACTTTCGTGGGAACTTGAGGGTCTGCTGAATCAAGTGATGACGGCTTAGATCTGGATGTGTTGAGTTAGTTTAGGACTGGGGTGTTGATCTGTGAGTGCCTTGGGTGGGGCCTCGATGAGGCTGGTTGACCTAGTGGGAAATGTCTTTTGTGTGAAGTGTATCATTGGGCATGTGGAGGTATTATTGATATGAGAAAATGCTAAGTAACTGATTTACTATCTGAAAAGGGATTTACTATTGGGGAAATTGAGGGAAGAAGAGACTGAACATAAACTGCATCTATGGATGAGGACAATGGGGGATGGGGAGGGGGCAGAGGGTAGGGTGGGAACCTGGTGGAGGGGGGAAGAAATGAGGAACCTTTGTAATAATATGAACAATAAAGATTGATTAAAAAAAAAAAAAAAAAAAGAACATCAGCCTTTGGACCGAAGGGTTGCATGTTTGATTCTGGTCAAAGGCATGTACCTTGGCTGCAGGCTCCCAGCCCTGGTAGGGATTGCCTGCAGGAGGCAACCAATCCAAGCATCTCTCTCTCACCACAAGGATGTTTCTCTCTCTCTCCACTCTCCTCCCTCCCTTCCACTTTCTCTAGAAGTCAATGGGAAAAAAATATACTCAGGTGAGGATTAAAAAAAAGAAAGATTTTGTAATAAAGGAGTTTAAGAAAAAGTTCCCATCTGTAAGCATAGTAGGTTTAAATAGAAAATGTATGCAAGTGCTTAGCACCACAGGAGGCCTTGAAAGGATAGGCACAGTCAGGGTGCAGACACCAGATGCACCCTCCCCTAGTTGGGGGCCCAGGGCCCACCCCCAAGTTTGAGCATATCCTGTTGCAGGTTTTCAGCCACCTAAATCCATTTTGACCCACACACGGAGCGGTTTTCACTAGGCCCAGCACAGCAGCCTGACTTCCCCCCAGCCCGCTGGCCTGAAAGGGATGGAACAGTGCCTGGGAGAGTGTCCGGGTCAGTCGTAAGGGACAGGGAGCCAAGGACTGGGAAAGCCTGGAGCCAGAGAGACCCCCGGGGCACCCTGAGAAGGACACGGGGTGGGTTGAGCAGGAGCGGCGAGAGTCCATCCCCGGCCTAGGCAGCTGCGAGAGGAGCGAGGGCTTGTGCACGCATGGCAGGGGCTCAGAGAACTCGCCCAGAGGCGGAAGGGGCGCGCGGAGACCCCCGGGGGACGCCGGAAGGGGCGCGCGGGGCGGTTGGCCGGCCGGGACGGCAGCCGTTGGCCACCGGAGGCCTGGGCCAGGGGACGCCAAGCACCTGGCCGGACAGCAGCCACCATGACCAAGGACTCGCCCAACCCTTCCGGTGGCAGCCGCGCGACACCCAAGAAGCTGGCCAGTCCGGGCCCGACGGCCTCGGCATCAGCATCAGTGCTGGAGGAGCAGAAGCGGGAGCTGGAGAAGCTACGGGCGGAGCTGGAGGAGGAGCGGGCGCGCGGGAGGGCGGAGCGGCGGCGCTGGGCGGCCGAGGCGCGCCAGCTGCGGGAGGCGGAGGAGCAGGGGCGGCGGCAGCTGGTGGACCATCTGCGCTCCCAGTGGGAGGCCCAGCGCTGCCGGGAGCTGCGGCAGCTGCAGGAGAAGGTGCTGCGGGAGCGCGAGGCCGAGATCCGGCAGCTGCTGCGCTGGAAGGAGGCCGAGATGCGGCAGTTGCAGCAGCTGCTGCACCGCGAGCGCGACGGCGTCGTCCGCCAGGCGCGGGAGCTGCAGCGCCAGCTGGCCGCCGAGCTGGTGAACCGCGGCTACGGCGGCCGCGCGGGGGCGCCCAAGGCCGCCGCCACCGCCGCCGCCGCCGCGCAGTGCCGCTGCCGCCTGCAGGACGTGCTGGCGCAGCTCCGCTGGGAGACCGACGGCGAGCAGGCCGCGCGCATCCGCCACCTGCAGGCGGCGCTCGACCTGGAGCGGCAGCTCTTTCTCAAGTACGCCCTGGAGCACTCCCGCTGGCTCCCGGTTTTGCCCGGCGCCGCAGATCCCCAGGCGGCTGTGCATTCTTCGGAAGACCCGCACCCCGAGGTCGCCAGCGACTCTCACCGCCCTCCAAAGTCCCCCCAAGTTCGACTCGAATCCCTTGATGGCCTGAGCTCCCGCTCCCTCGAAGGGGTGCCCGCAGCGTGCTCCAACTCCCTCGACAGCCTGCTCCCCACGCGCTCCGGCTCCCTCGCTACCCTGGCACCAGCGCGCTCCCACTCGCTCGACAGCATTCTGAGTCGTCGTCCCCTCAGGGCCCCCGAGTCCGAGGAGCGGGCTTCCTCGGCGGACACGTTCATCCTGGGCTTCCTGAGTCCCCCGCCGCCATCGCCGTCGCCGCCGCCGCTGCCACCACCGCCACCACCGCCACCACCATCGCGGCCCAGGGGTCCTGGCCACCGGACAGGAGAAGACTCCGGGAGCCAGCCCTGCGATGCCCTGGCCCTCTTGCCGCCCCTGAGCCTGGAGGACCAAGAGCTTGGGAAGCAGAACTCGGAGCTGTCGGAGGCGCTGCAGAGACTGGCGCGCCGCTGCTCGGACCTGCAGCAAGAGAACCTGCAGCTGCGGCGGCGCGCGCGCTTCCCCGACCAGGAGGCGGACAAGGCGAAGCGGCTCAAGGTGAAGCACGCGGAGCTCACAGGCCTGGCTCGCCGCCTGGAGGACCGGGCCCGCAAGCTGCAGGAGACCAACCTGCGGGCCCTGAGCGCGCCGGTGCCCGGGGAGAGCCGCGCCGCCGCCGCCGCCGGCCTGGAGCTGTGCCAGGCCTTCGCCCGCCAGCGCGCCCAGGACCTGTCGGAGCAGGCGAGCGCGCTGCTGGCCAAGGACAAGCAGATCGAAGAGCTGCAGCACGAGTGCCACTTGCTGCAGACGCACGTCGCCTCGGGCCTCGGCAGCGCCCCGCACCCTCATGGGGGCGCGGCCAGCGCGCAGTGGCTCAAAGTCAGCGACCTGGACCGGCTGCAGCGGGAGTCCCAGCGCGAGGTGCTGCGCCTGCAGAGGCAGCTGACGCTGCAGAAGGCGGCCACCCGCGGCGCCCGGGCGGAGCCGAGCCGCAATAGAAGTCCAATGCGCTATCCATTGCGCCACGGAGCCCCGAGCCGCAGTAGAGATCTCAGATGCGAGGAGGCGCGGTGCCAGGTGCAGGCGCTGGAGCGCGAGGTGTCCCCGCGGAGGCGGGAGTGCCAGGAGCTGGGGGCCCCGGCGGCGGCGGCGCGGCGGCGGCGCGGCTCGGAGGCGGAGGCACAGCTGCAGACCGCGCTTGGCGAGGGCGCCTGGCTGGCCGAGGAGAAGGCGCGGCTGCTGCCGGCACAAGCCGCCGGCTGGACGCGGAAGCTGGCGGCCGAGAATGACGACGTGCGCGAGCAGCTGGGCCGCGCGTGCCGGGAGCGCGACGCCACGGGCTTGCTGGTGGAGCAGCTGCTGCAGCAGGCGGCGCGCGAGCGGGACGAGCAGCAGCAGCTGCAGCGTGACCTGCAGAAGGCACTGCGCGATCTCGAGGCTGCCCGGGAGGAAGTGCGGGTGCTGCAGAGCCAGCCTGGTCCTCATCCCCAGGAGCCCCCGGAGACCTCCCAAGCCCCGGATTTCCAAGGCAGGAAGAGCAGAAGGGCCAGGTTCCAGCCAGGACCCGAAGACCGGGCATCTCCACGGTCCAGCCGAGACAAACAGGAGGGGGACGCCTCTCTGCCGGAGAGCTCAGTTGCCCTCAGGGAGCCAGCCCGTGCCCCCCCTCAAGCACCAGGCAGAATCCCAGCCAGCCAGCCTCTGGACAGCAGACCCCAGGCCAAGAAAACCAGCTCCCAGTCCAACTCCTCCTCCGAGGTGGAATCCCTGTGGGCCACCGTGCCGTCTTGCCTTACTCTGGACATGGACACAGCCAGTGAGGTGGAGGACCTGGATCCCGACAGCGTGTCCTTGACCCTGGAAGCGGGAGACTCGGAGGCCCCCTCCGCCGCCGCCGCCGCCGCCGCCGCCGCCGCCGCCGCCGCCGCCGCTGCCGCCGCCCCCAAGCTCAAGATCTTCCTGGTTCGATACAGCTACAACCCATTTGAGGGGCCCAACGAGCACCCGGAGAGCGAGCTGCCCCTCACGGCGGGCGACTACGTCTACATCTTTGGCGAGATGGACGAGGACGGCTTCTACGAAGGGGAGCTGGAGGACGGCCGGCGGGGCCTGGTGCCCTCCAACCTGGTGGTGCAGATTCCCGACAACGACGTCCTTGGCTGCCTGCCCCCCGAGACCTCTGACCCTGGCCCCGCTCAGCTCCCAGCTGGACAGGGCAGAGCTTCAAAGGAAGACATTAGTCACAGGGTACTGCCCGGGGAAGCTCAGGGAGCTGCGGATGGGGAGATGTGCCAGATGGTGAGGGCGGCCTCCAAGATGGAAGTGGCAATAGAGATCTCCGATGCCAAGACAGAAGATGGCTGGCCGGGCCCAGCACCGAGTGTGGAGGAGCAGGGGTTCTCCAGATCCCTCTTAGGACCCGACGGGGTCCCCTGCGTAGCCCCCAAACAGCTACGCCTGCAGAATGTTGCGGCCACATCGGCTAGGATCCTCTGGGTCTCCAGCAGCCCCCGCCGGCCGCACGTGGTGTACCTCGATGACCAGAAGCACGCCCTGACCCCAGCCGGCGTGAGCAGCTACGCCTTCCGCAGCCTGCAGCCCAGCACGCGGTACCGGGTGCAGGTGGAGGTGCAGCTGCCGTGGGACTCCATGCAGGGGCGCTGGGAAACCCTGTCCTCCGCGCTCACCTTCGACACGCCCTTGGCGGGGCCCCCGGACCCTCCGCTGGACGTGCTGGTGGAGCGCCACACAGTGCCGGGCCTCCTGGTGGTCAGCTGGCTCCCAGTGACCATCGACCTGGCCGGCTTCTCCAACGGGGTCCGGGTCACCGGCTACGCCGTGTATGCCGATGGGCTCAAGGTGGCAGAGGTCACCAACGCCACCGCTGGCAGCACCCTGTTGGAGCTGTCCCAGCTCCAGCTGCCCCGGATGTGCCAGAAGGTCTCGGTGAGAACCGTCTCCCTCTGTGGCGAGTCGCCGGATTCGGTGCCGGCTCAGATCCCTCAGGACGTTTGGACCGGGAACAGACTGTCAGAGACCTCTCCCTTTACTTGCCCCCGTGGCGACCGGTCCCCGTGCACCACCACCTTCCCCGTCTGCCCGCAGAGGTTGGCACCAGCTCCACCGGGTGCCAGGGCTGGTTCCCACACCCCCAGAAGCTGTGGGGAGTCCCTGGAAGCATTCCCTAAAGAACCCCCGATGCCCGGCCTGAGCTCAGAAGGAGAATGTCCAAGGGCAGGGGCGGGTGGCCACACCCCGGGGCCTGCAGAAACCTGGGGGGTCTGCAGAGAAGACCTCCTCTCTCGGGAGAGCCCTCAGAACCACAGGCCACGCCTGCACAGTGGCCAGTCTCAGGGGGAAGAGGACCGTGACTGGCACCTGGGCACCAGCCGAAGCCCTGCTCTGGGAGTCCCCCGTCTGTCTCCCGAGCGTGCGCCCGGGAGAGAAGCCTGTCAGGAAAAGGCTGCCCTCGACAAGGTCCTGAGGCAGAAGCGAGACGCCCAGGTGTTCACACCCCCCCAGAGAGGCACCCGCCAACGACACGCGTCTGGCTTCCATGACGTTTTGCAGCAGCAGCAGCAGGAGGAGGAGGCCCTGTGCTTCGGCCCACGGACCACTGAGAGGCAGGAGCAGAGAAGGGAGCTGAGGACGCAGAGCAGGCGAGGGCAGGCTCTGTGGGGCGAGAGAGAGAGCCAGCTCCACAAGCCCAGCTCCACGCTCTGTCCGGCTTCGTCCAGCAAAGCCGGTCCGGGGCCCGGGGGAGGCCCCCTGCTGCGGGAGGCGGGCCTGGGCGCCTCGGCCAGGGTCTTTGTGGCCCTCTTTGACTATGACCCTCTGGTGATGTCCGCCAGCCCCGAGGCTGCAGAGGAGGAGCTGGCCTTCCAGAAAGGGCAGCTACTGCGAGTGTGGGGCCCTCAGGACTCCCAGGGCTTCTACCGTGGGGAATGCCACGGCCGAGTGGGCAACATCCCCGGGCATCTGGTGGCTGAGGTGGAGGAAGGGATGGAGAGGACTGACAGGAGGTGGCAGTTACCAGCACAAGATGAAATCGGAGGGCTCCCCATCCCCCAGGACTCCTTTCCCCCGCCCCAAGGGGACCCCAGGAAGCCTCCACTGTGCACCCGAATGACCATGATGGCAGCTCTGGACTATGACCCCAAGGACGGGTGGGTGGGGGGCCAAGTGAAGGGCAAGCTGTCGCTGAAGGCCGGGGACCTGGTCACGGTGTACGGGCCCGTGGATGACAGGGGGTTCTACTACGGGGAGTCCGGCGGCCGCAGAGGACTCGTCCCAGCCCACCTGCTGGATTACATGTCCCTCCATGATGAGTGAGCAAGGCTGTCCGGGGGGAGGGGGAGTGGCCTCTGGCCGCCCAGGGGCCCTGCCAGAGGAGAAGCCGGCACCCAGGGCCCTCTCACTAGCACCCCTCCTCGCCTCCAAGAGCACCACGTGTGAAACCGACGGCAGCCTCCCGCACCCCCTCGCCTCTCGGAGCCGCAGGGCTTCCGTCTGAGCTCAGAGGTTCCCGAAAGGAAACAGGACAAGCAGCCCCCGGAGTGTGACAGGCTGGTCTGGCGTTGTCAGTAACCACGACAACAGGTGTTTGGAGAAGTGCCGTTCTGTGTGGATTCAGCAATTTAAGAGGCGAACATTACCCATCCATGGCTATGTATGACCGTCTCAAAGAAAGCTTTGCCTCTTAAAAAAAAAAAAAAAAAAAAAAAGTGACCAGGATGTTATTTTTCTGTCTTATGTTCAGCCCCGCATTAAAATAGAAAAAAAAAAAATTAAAGAATATTTTACTTTATTCTTATTTATTGATTTCAAAGAGAGAGGAAGGGGGAGAGAGAAACACCCATTTGTTGCTCCACTTATTCATGCATTCATTGGTCGATTGAACCCTCATTCTTGGCATCTCAGGACGACACTCTAACCAGCTGAGCTACCGGGCCAGGACCGTAAAAGAATAACTTAGAAGTGAAAGGAAGCCCGGTTGGTGTGGCTCAGTGGTTGAGTGTCGACCTATGAACCAGGAGCTCACGGTTCGATTCCCGGTCCGGGGCACGTGCCTGGGTTTCGGGTTTGATCCCCAGTGTGAGGCGTGCAGGAGGCAGCCGATCAATGAATGATGCTCTCTCATCATTGATGTTTCTCTCTTTCTCCCTCTCTCTTCCTCTCTGAAATCAATAAAAAATATATATTTAAAAAAAATAGAAGTGAAAGCACAACCAAGGGAAGACAAACTGCTTCTTCTCCCTCTGTCTTGTCCAGGGACTCCGGAAGGGCTGCACACATGGTTTCCCAGCTGGGGGGAAGGGAGGACACTCCGTTGATCTGCAGGAGGGGACAGCTCAGGGTCTGCTTGCTGGCAGGGCCACCAAGGGGCCAGCCAGGAGCCAGGGCTAAGCAGCAAGGCCCCCAAAGCTCAGCACAGCCCACCTTTCTCATGGGCATCACTGCCAGGGTAAAGGAGACTGGAGATGAGGGATAGTCTGCACCTCTGCTTCTGTCCCGATGTCCCTCTGTTCCCCTCAGTCCAGCTCCGCTGTCAGAGGAAGGGCACCGGCTTCCCCAGGGCGGGAGGAGATTACTGGAAGCATTCCGGGGCAGGTTCTTCGGGGAGTTGATGAATCGGGTTCAGAAGGTCCCACCATGTGGTCCCTGGGCTGAAGGTGGGAGCAGGGAAGAGGCAGGTCCAGGGCTGTCTCAACCTGACACACTTATGGCGGCCTCATCCTCAAAAGAGCTCAGGAACCAATGAGGCAGCTGTGGTGTGCACACACGCACTTACCCAGAATGCTGCAGGGCTGATCCTGGGGAGGAAACCCTTTGCCCCATCCCCTGAGGGCCATGATCATCCCCTTAGGTTTACAACCACCCTTTTTTTTTTCCCCCAGTGAAAAAGTAGGCCCAAAAAGCCTAGGGAGGCAACCCAAACCACCTCACACTTTATATATATGTAAATTATATATATAAATTATATATCTATATATCTATATCTATATCTATATATATATATAAAATTGATTTTTTACAGAGAGAAAAAGAGAGGGATGGAGAGCTAGAAAAATAGATGAGAGAGAAACTTTGACCAGCTGCCTCTTGCACACTCACTACCAGGGATGTGCTCGCAATCAAGGTACATGTACATGCCCCTTCACTGGAGTCGAAACCCGGACCTTTCAGTCCGAAGACCGACGCTCTATCCACTGAACCACACCAGTTTCGGCTGGCTCACACTTTTTAACAAAAAATTGTGATAAAATACGCATAACATAAAATTTACCATCTGAACCGGTTTTGTGTGCAACTCAGTAATTTACATGGTTGTGCAAGCCATCTCCAGAATTCTTTTCATCTTGTAGAGCTGAAACTCTGTACCCATTATACCACAACAATCCATTCCCCTCTCCCCTTGGCCCCTGATAACTTCTCATCTGTTTTCTATCTCTATGCATTTGACTGCTCTAGGGACCTCATGTAAGTGGACTGGACATAGTAAATTTGTCTTTTTATGCATGGTTTATTTCACATAGCATAATGTCATCAAGTTTCACCAAAGTTGTAGCACATATAGTATTTTATTTATTTTTAAATATATTTTTTAATTTCAGAGAAGGGAGAGAGTGAGAGAGAAACATCAATGATGCGAGAGAATCATCGATTGGCTGCCTTCTGCACGCTGGGGATTGAGCCCGCAACCTGGGCATGTGCCCTGACCAGATCTCGAACCATGACATCCTGGTTCATAGGTCAACACTCAACCACTGAGCTGTGCTGGCCAACCAGAATTACATATCTTTTTAAGACTCAATAATATTCCTTCATATGGGTGTACTAAGTGATGTTTGTCCAATCATCCATCGGTGGACACTTGGTTTATTTTGACTTTTTTGGCTACTGTGAATAGTGCTGCTACAAACATGGGTGTGCAAGGATCTCTTCTCAGCTTTCATATGTTTCAAAGGATCAGATCCCTGGGAGGTCACAACCCAGAATGGAACCTGAGGATGATGAGCGACGAGACAGCTGCTCCTGCCGGAGAGGACAGCCCAGCCCTCCTGAGCTCTGGGCTGGAGATCTTGTGCCCCGGGCTGAGTGGTGGAGACAAATATGATTCCCACACCCTGGAAGAGCAACAGCAGTTTAGAGAATAGAAACTTTAATCCACACACTTTTAAAAAATATATATTTTATTGATTTTTTACAGAGAGGAAGGGAGAGAAATAGAGAGCTGTAAACATTGATGAGAGAGAAACATCGACCAGCTGCCTCCTGCACACCTCCTACTGGGGATGTGCCCACAACCAATGTACACGCCCTTGACTGGAATCGAACCTGGGACCCTTCAGTCCCCAGGCTGACGCTTCTGCCACTAAACCAAACCGGTGAGGGCTATTCCATTACTTTTTAACTCTGCATCCTTCCCTGACCCTCGGCCAAGATCACTCTCCTTTTTTCCCCAGCAGCTGCAGGACCGTCCAGGTCTAGGCTAGACAGTGGCACCTCCACCCCTCAACTCAGTCCCCACCCGCTTTATTTTTCTCCTCATCCACTCCTCATGTTTTCTTTTTTAATTTTTAAAAATATATTTTATTGATTTTTTACAGGAAGGAAGGGGAAGGGATAGAAAGTCAGAAACATCAGTGAGAGAGAAACATGGATCAGCTGCCTCTTGCACACCCCCCACGGGGATGTGCCCGCAAGCAAGTCACATGCCCTTGACTGGAATCGAACCCGGGACCCCTGAGTCCACATACCGACGCTTTACCACTGAGCCAAACCGGTTTCGGCAGGAACAAGTAGGTTTTTAAAAATATACATTTTATTGATTTTAGAGAGGAAGGGAGAGGGAGAGAATCATTGTTTGGCTGCCTCCTGCTGGGGATCGAGCCTGCAACCTGGGCATGTGCCCTTGGCTGGAATCGAACCTGGAACCGCTCAGTCCACAGGCGGAGGCTCTATCTATTGAGCCAAACCAGCTAGGGCAGAATAAGTAGTTCTTGACCATTCCCTGTATGTGGCCCCTGTGCTGGGCCCAGACACTGATCTGTGCTCCAGGCATTCACACCATGCATGGGCTGCTCTACCCACCGGCCTAGAATAAGACATGAACCCCGCAAAGCAGAGGAAGACTTTGCTAATTCTGACCTTGGGCACAGGGGTAGGGAGAGAGGAGGGCATCCTAGCGGTGGGACTAGCAGAAGTAAACACCCCGAGACATGTGCGAATGAGTGATTCCACATTTGGAAAAGCTCAGGGAGCAGAGGCAGAAGAAGAGAGAAATGAATTGAGGACAGGTGTGTCCCCCCCCCAGCCAAGAGTTTCAAAGTCCTCGGGAGCTTCCTCATGCTGCCACTAGGGGGCAGCCTAGGCACACCTAAGGTTGCTCTCTAGGGACTGCACCTGGGCCCATACCTGCCTGCTGAGGCCTTGAGCACAGGGTCCAGGTGAGCTGGAAAGGTCTCTGACCCTGCAAGCCTAGGATTCAGGCCCCGCCCAGCCCTGTCCTCTCCCCAGAGCACCTGGAACCCCCCCCCCCCGCCCGCCCCACCTACGCATAAGAGACATTATTCCAGAGGATCCAGGCCTGGCAAATCCACAGGGGTCCTCCCTTTTCATTTTTCTTGCAGCCCCACTCCTGCAAACCCAAGTTTCCCTGTGGCCATGGAAAGTTTTAGTAAGTGAATTAAGAAGCACAAGGCCGCCAAAACCGGTTTGGCTCAGTGCATAGAGCGTCGGCCTGCGGACTGAAGGGTCCCAGGTTCAATTCCGGTCAAGGACATGTACCTTGGTTGTGGGCACATCCCCAATTGGGGTGTGCAGGAGGCAGCTGATCGATGTTTCTCTCTCATCGATGTTTCTAACTCTATCCCTCTCCCTCCCTGTAAAAAATCAATTATATATATATATATATATATATATATGCACAAGGCCAGGTGCATATATATATATATGCTAAGGAAGGCAGGACTGAGTGGTAGAGCAACTGGGCTCTGGGACCCAGCCTGCCAGTAGACAGTCAGGAAGCCTCCATGAGCCTCAGTTTCCTCATCTGTGGGGGGGAGGGGGTGCATTTTGAGTAGATTCTGTGTGCAGAGCCCTCGGCCCAGGGTCAGGACCCAAAGAAAGACCAAGGAAGCTGGCGAGGGCACAGATGGTGGGAGTCTGGGGCAGGAGCAGATGGTTCTGGGTCCAGTCGGCCTCCCCCAAGGGCCTGGAGAGCCTGAAGGCTTTGATCAGGGCCGAGGGGAGGCCAGGCAGGTCTGGTGAGGCGGGCAGGCTGGGAAGGAGTGAATGCCTCGTCATGGCCTGCCCTGGGCCCCTTCCCGACATGACCTGGAGGCCCCGCGCCTGTCCAGGCCTGCCCAGGAGGGGAAACGGGGATGGAAAGCCCAGCTGGCCAGAGGGCAGAGGAGCCTACAGAGTGCTGGGAAAGGCAGTGTCTGAGGAGTCTGGAGAGTTCTGGAGGGAGGGTCACTGAGCCCGGCCTGGCACTGTCCACCGCTGCCCAGGCGCCAACAGTCAGGGCAGGTCTCAGGACCTCGCCAGCCCTCCCTCAACAGGGGAGAGGCTTTCAAACTTTCCTCATCGTTTTCTATCCCCACTCCCCACACGCTGGACACAAACCAGGACCCTGAGTAGCTGCCACAGCAGCGGCTCCTTTTTGCCTTTCCTTTGTGCACACCGGCTGTGGGAGCCCCATCTTGACCCCCCCCACCCCCACCGCCACCACCAGCCCATCCAGTCCCCTCTATCCCTGCCAACGTGCATGTTTCAAAATGTAAGGCTGGCTGATCAGTATCAGTCACTACATGACATGTGTTCACAAGAACACAACACGAGAGACCATAAGGAGAAGCTCAGGCCCAGCCCGCGTGGCTCAGGGGTTGAGCGTGGACCTATGAACCAGGAGGTCATGGTTTGGTTCCGGGTTGGGGCATGTGCCCGGGTTGTGGGCTGGATCTCCAGTGTGGGGTGAGCCGGTAGCATCCGATCCATGGCTCTCTCTCATCATTGATGTTTCTATTTCGCCCTCTCCCTTCCTCTCTGAAATAAAAAAAAAAAAAAAAAATGTATTTTAAAAAATAAATAATAAATAAAAAGCGCAGATTCCACCACCTTTTTTAAAAAAAAATATATATTTTTATTGGTTTAAGAGAGGAAGGGAGAAAGTGAGAGGGAAAGATAGAAACATCCATGATGAGAGAGAATCATGGATCGGCTGCCTCCTGCACGCCCCCAACTGGGGATCGAGCTGGCAACTGGGCATGTGGCCCTGACCAGAATCGAACCCGGGACCCTTCAGTCCCCAGTCCGATGCTCTATCCACTGAGCCAAAATGGCTAGGGCATCCTAACCGGTGTGGCTCAGTGGATAGAGCGTTGGCCTGCGGACTGAAGGGTCCCGGGTTCGATTCCGGTCAAGGGCATGTACCTTGGTTGCGGGCACATCCCCAGAAGGGGGTGTGTGTGTAGGAGGCAGCTGATAGATGTTTCTAACTCTCTATCCCTCTCCCTTGCTCTCTGTAAAAAAAAAAAAAAAAAAAAAATCAATAAAAAAATAAATGGCTAGGGCAGATTCCACCTTTGGATCACACTTTTTCTCCCCGTCTCAGCCCCATGGAGGTCGGATTTGCAGGCCGGGTGGAAGTGTGTGGGAAGTCGGTGGAACACAGGGGGCCAGCCCTGGGCTGGTAAAAACCAATGTAATCCCAGGGGCAGCCGACTCTAAAAACCTGGGCACCGAGGGTGCCTGGGGCCTTGGTGGCATCACTCACACCCTGGACATGGACGTTAGCTTGGGGGACCCCATTGGCCAAGCCCCTTGGTTCAGGTCTTTGGCTAGAGGTTGGCCTTCTGGGGCCTCGGCCCCTCTTGCTCAGCCTACGTGGGGTGGGGCTGGATCTAAATCCTGGATCACCCACTTCCTGGTTGGGCAATCTCAGGCAGGCAGTTCCCTGACTCTCAGTTTCTTTTTTCCCAAAAAAAATTTGCCTTCTGGCTGCCCGGCCCCTCCAGCCAGTTCACGCCCAGGTGTCCTTCAAAAAGTGCTCTCCTTCTATCTCGGCAGCCTTCCCCAATCCCTTGTCACCTTTCCGGGATTTAGCTGCCCCTCCCGTGTGCACCGACAGCCCCCAGGCATCATCCCAGGGCCATGGAGTTACTCATCTATTCTCCTGCCCCCTCCAACCCACTGGTTCTCACTCCACGTTGCTCCCTCAGGGCGGGCCTGGGAGCTGGTGTGGACCGTGTGTGAGCAGGCATTGGGGTTTGTTCCCCAGCATATTTTAAAAAAAATGTATATACATTTTATTGATGTCTTACAGAGAGGAAGAGTTAGAAACATCGATGAGAGAGAGTCATCGATCAACTGCCTCCTGCACACACACCCCCCCAACCCCCCCTAACTGGGGATGTGCCTGCAACCAAAGTACATGCCCTTGACCGGAATCGAACCTGGGACCCTTCAGTCTGCAGGACCACGCTCTATCCACTGAGCCAGACCAGCCAGGGCTGTAGCCCAGCACGTTTGTTCCTAATTTAGGAAAAGGCACCAACTGGCCTGTGACCCAGATGCCCAAGTAAGGGTTGGCCTGGGGCTCTCAGGTGGCTGCATTTCACACAGAGATCCGGCCTTTGCAAGCCCTCGGCATGTGCCTGAGCTCACGTACTGCCCACGGCAACCCGACCCAGATGGTGTAATTATTTTCCCCTCGTGCGGAGGGAGAAACTCGGGCTCAGAGAGGGGGAGGCTATCCAAAGCCGTTCAGCCAGGTTGGTGGCAGAGGAGCAGGGTTGGAACCCAGGTGTGTCCCTTTGCCCCTAGTCCTTATCGGAAGGATTCCTGCCCCAGCCTGCGGCCAGGGCCTGGGTCTAGGGAGGGAGAGTCAGGAATTTGAATTGGGAGAGCTGGGAGGGGGAGGGTGGGGAGCTTGGGAGTGGCCAGTAGTTAGGACTTGGGCAACAGGGTGCTCTGAGAAGCTTCACTGGGTGGAGGGGGGGAGGGAGGCTGCCAGGCAGGCACAGATCTGCTGAGTCAGAGATGCCGCGGGGTCTCCAGGGGAGGCATCTGAAAGGGGGGCGGCCCTGGGCTGGGGCCAGGGAAAGCACCCCAGGGTGATACACCCAGGGGTTGCATTGGGTACTGAGGCCCCACCCAGGGCCCTGGGGATTTAAGGAGAAAGAGGCCTCTGAAAGGACAGGGGGTCACATTTTCCATAAGGAGGGAGTGGTCAGCCTCCACAAGGTCAGGCAAGATAAGGGCCGCTGGGCTCGGCCTCCCTCGTGACTGTGGCCAGAGGCTTCGGGCCCAGCCCGGGGGCTTCCTGGTGTCCTGGCTGTGAGGTGAGAGAGCCAGCCTCCTCCCCCATCGCCACAGGAAGAGAACTAACTGGGAAGCTGGAATCTGGGAAACAGGAGGCTGCACAGGGGCCACTCTCACCCTCTCACTAGAGAAGCGGAGCCACCGAGAGGTTCTCCAGGCCCCACGATCCTGTCCCCCAAACAGAAATGAGGAGGGGTCTGCAGACAGGGCTGTCAGCCCCATTTTTCGGGTGGGGAAACTAAGGCTGACAGAGGTCAGTTCTGGGTCAGCTGACTGGTCAGTGGCATAGCCAAGAGCTGTCTATTATCTATCTATCTATCTATCTATCTATCTATCTATCTATCTATCTATCTATCTTAACCCTCACCAGAGAATAATCTTTTAAAAAATATATATTTTATTGATTTTTTTACAGAGAGGAAGGGAGAGTGATAGTTAGAAACATTGATGAGAGAGAATCATCGATCAGCTGCCTCTTGTACATCCGCAACTGGGGATGTGCCTGCAACCAAGGTATATGCCCTTGACCAGAATCCAACCTGGGACCCTTCAGTCCACAGGCCAACGCTCTATCCACTGAGCCGAACCGGTTTCGGCGAGAATAATCTTATTGATTTGAGAGAGGGGACAGAAGAGAGAGGGAGAGAGAAACATCAATCAGTTTCCTTTCACAGACACCCAACCAGGGACCAAACCAGCAACTCAGGCATGTGCCCCAACTGGGAATTGAACCTGAGATTCTTCAGTAGATGGGATGATGCTCCAACCAAGTAAGCCACAGTGGCTAAGGCTCTTTCCCGGCTTTTTAAAGGGATACTAGAAGCCTGGTGCATGAAATTCGTGCACAGGTAGGGTCCCTAGACCTGGCCAGCGATCAGGGCCAATCGGGGCCTTCCTGCTGCTGGCCGGGGCCTTCTTTCATGTCACCCCCCCCTCAGTGTCAGCGCACATCATAGCAAGCAATGGGTCTCCTGGTTGAACTCTTGTGAGGACAATTTTCATATTAGGCTTTTATATATAGAGATAAAAGCAGATATAGGAATGGAAACATATATAATTTCTAAACACCATAAATGAATTACACCGTACATAATATTCTGCATCTTGCTTCTTCCATTTAGCAGGACGTCTATGAAAAATAAATAAAATATGTATTTAAAAAATAAATAAAAATAAATAAAAAATAAAATAAAATTGCACTGGAAGAGCGGAGTAAACTGGCTTGGATATTATCAAATGTTTCTCAAGAAATGGGCCTGAATGGGCACTGGAGGTGGGGAGATAGTGTAAGGCTGCTCAGGAACCAGAAAAGATGTGAGTCTAGCTCACTGAGATTAAGAAATCTTTTCCCTCTTGAACTTTCCCTCTGGATTTAACAGGAATATGTACTAAGTATGTAAAACTTGGAAAGTCTGGGAAAGTTATAGGGGCAGAAAAAACATAAACCCACTGCCTGGCCAGCATGGTTGATATATGAACCAGGAGGTCATGGTTTGATTCCCTGTCAGGGCACATGTCCGGGTTGCAGGCTCGATCCCCAGTAGGGGAGGCAGCCGATCGATGGTTCTCTCTCATCATTGAAGTTTCTCTCTCTTCCTCTCTGAAATCAAAAAGAATATATTTTTTAAAAATACAAACTTACTCGATGCATATTCTTGGGGAACTATACTTGGCATGACCTATTAAAATGGAAAATGCCCATATATCATCCAACCCACAGATTTTACTTCGAGTAAACTATTCTGCGTACATAAAGGCAGGAGTATATAAAGATATATATCCAGGGGCTTAAAAATAATTTTAAGCCGAAGCCGGTTTGGCTCAGTAGTAGAGCGTTGGTCTGCGGATTGAAAGGTCCCAGGTTCGATTCCGGTCAAGGGCATGTACCTTGGTTGCGGGCATATACCTTGTGCAAGAGGCAGCTGGTCGATGTTTCTCTCTCATCGGCGATTCTAGCTCTCTATCTCTCTCCCTTCCTCTCTGTAAAAAATCAATAAAATATATTTTAAAATAATAATTTTAATAGCACCAAAGTATAAATAACCTGAATATTTATAAATAAGGACAGTATTTATGGAACCCTCATACTCTGGAATCAGTCAGCTATTAAAAAAGAATGAGCCCTAACCGGTTTGGCTCAGTGAATAGAGAGTGGGTCTGCGGACTGAAGGGACTCAGGTTCTATTCCTGTCAAGGGCATGTGCCATGGTTGCAGGCACATCCCCAGTGGGGGGTGTGCAGGAGACAGCTGATGAATATTTCTCTTCCATCGATATTTCTGGATCTCTATCCCTCTCCTTTCCTCTCTGTAAAAAAACCCCACCAATAAAATATATTTAAAAAAACACACAATGAATTATGGATGTGACTCAAACTAGAAAGTTGTCTGTGATAGCTTCTTAGGTGAAAAAGAGCAAATCTAGTGTAAACTATATAATGACTTACAGTTTATATAGTATCATATTTTATAGTTTAAAAATAGTAAGTTTTTTGTTCACATTTTTGTAATATGTGAACAAACACATGTCGATGCCAGAGAAGAAAGTGAAGATACAGATCAGGCCCTGGCCGGGTAGCTCATTTGGTTTGTGCATCATCCTGATGTTCAAGGTTGCAGGTTTGGTCCCCGGTCAGGGCACATATAAGAATCAACAAATGAATGCATATATAAATGGAACAACAAATGTGGTTTTTTTTTTCTCTCTCTCCCCCTCCTCTCTCTCTAAAATCAATAAATAAAAATTTTGTCAAAAAGATAAAAACCAATAAAACCTGTTGAAAAAAAGAGATACAGGTCAAACTGTTCAGAGGACAGATGGGAGTTTGGGAGGGAGGAGAATCAATAACTTATAAAAAATGTATTTCATATTAGCAGAATTGTTCTAATTAGAAATGATACTTTTGAGGGGGATGCAAAGTGGGAAAAGGGGGTCACACATATGGTAATGAAAAGAAACGACACTTCAGGTGGTGAGTATGCACTAGTGTACACAGATGTGAAATTATAAGGTACAGCTGAAATTATATAATATTATTTCCAATGCCACCCCGATAAATTTAACTTAAAAAAGAAATGTTACCATTGTAGTAAAACACACTGAAATATGTGTGTGTAAAAAATCCCAATCCCTAGAGAGGACTTCTGTAGATATTTTGATGTATGTATTTTCATTTGTTTTCCTATAGATCAATATTTTGCATGCATTTGTTACATACCATGTTAAAATTTTAATTGATTTTTTTTAGAGAGAGATACATCCATTTGTTGCTCCACTGATTTATGCAGCCATTGGTTGATTGTTGTATGTGCCCTGACCAGGAATTGAATGGACCTCAGTACATGGGACATCATTCAACCCACTGAAGCACAATGGCCAGGGCTGTTACCTACAGTTTAATAGTTTGCTTTATCTTTCTTAAAATCATTTTCACATTTCCATACCATAAAACATTTTTATAAACACCATTTGTTCTGGCTGCTAAACAGTCCATCATGTGGACTATTTAACCAATACCCTATTGTCAGACTTTCACTTTGCATATGGCTTTTTCATTATTATAAACGAAACGGGAAAAACGATTATACATTAATTTTCAAACGTAAAGGAAAACAAATGACCACTGAATGCCTCTGAAGTCTCAGGTGTGCTCTTGGCACTGGAGTTACAAGCTTTGGTCTTAGAGAGACAGATAATCAAGCACATGATCTGCAAATGTGGTTAATTTCTTCAGAACAGAACCCTGAAAGATGAGTTACTAGACGGCATGAGCATTTTAAAAAGATTTTGGTTTTGACTCATACTGCTAAATTCATGTTCAGGAATTTCAACGCAATTTACATGCTTCCAACAATAGGTGAGAGTGATTCCGCACCAGACCCTTACCTATGTTTAAGGGTTTGGAAACTAATTTCTAATTTGGGTACAAATAAAAAACAAACCTGGCATCTTGTGGTTTTAATCTGCATGCCTTTTGTTAGTAGAGCCTTGACATTTTTCTTTCAGTAGTTTCTTCCAATAGTGAGTCTTCTACCAAGCTCTATTCATGGACTATTCGTTTTATTTCTTCAACATATTTGATATCTCCTTCTTCAGGGATGTTGGATATTTCCTTTTTCATTTATTATTTCTAGGACCTATTCCTAGGCTTTCCATTTTGTTTCTTGGTCTGCATAACTGCAGTTGCTTTATAATTTGTTGTTAATCCTCATCCAAGGATATCTTCTACATTGATTTTTAGAGAGAGTGGGAGAGAGGGAGAGGAAGAGAGAGAGAGAGAAACATTGGTGTGAGAGACATATTGACTGTGTCTGCCATGCACACATCCCTAACGTCCCTACTGCACCCCTACCGGGTGGGGGATGAAACCTGCAACCCAGGAATCTTCCCTGACTGGTAAGCCAACCCATAACCTTTCCATCCACTGGCCAACACCCTAACCACTGAACAAAACTGGCCAGAGCCACAATTTGTTTTAATATCTGTTTTGGCAAGTCCACCCTCACTGCTTCTCCCCCCCCCCCCCCCCCAAAAGGGAAAAACCATAGCTGTTTCTGGCTATTAATTCTTCCAGGGGAACTTAGAATTTTGTTAGGTCTAAGAAAGATCCTACTGTTAGGATTACATTAAACTTACACATTAATTTGGAAAGAACAGTCACACAATCAACCTTCCTGAGAGATCCCTGAATTGGTTTGCAATCTTGACTAGTGCTAGGGTATAATTTCTCTACATGGCAAATCTGGGTTCCTCTCAGATGTTGACAGCAGTGTGTTCCTTTGTTTGATGTTGGAAGTAGAAAGAGATCCGATAGAGAAGTGGCTGCGGCTCAAGGCCAGCTCCGGCCCCTTCCCAGGCCGGCCATCTGGATAGACCGCCACGAGCCTGGGTCCGGGCGGGCCACCTTAGGCGCGGCGCCTGACCCCAGGGGCCTTCGAGGGGCTGCGGTCACCGGAAGGGGCTGGCTGCGCACCGCATGCTCGCGAACTCGGAGCAGGTAGGGCCAACCTGCGGCGGGGCTGCTGCGGGCACAAGTCCGAGCAAATGCCGGGTTCAGCTTAGGGAGCTACACTCTTTCGGGATCTAAACAGCCCGGGTCTCCCCAAGAGCCCAGACCACGCAGCCTGCAGTCCTGGGGGTTGGGGGGCTGCGCTTTGAAGGTGGGGGGTCTCTGCGGGAGACATGCAGCGGGGGGTGAGATGTCCTGGCCAGTGGGGCGCAGAATGTTAAGGGTCTCTTGATGGGGGGGCTCCGAGGGGACAGGCTCGGGCTCAAAGGGGGGTCATCTCTGAATGTGGGAGCGGGAGCTGGGCCTGGGGGGGACTCAGCGTCCCCTTCTCCGGGGTGCGGTCCGGGTGTTTCGGAGGCGAGACAGCGGCCCAGCCTCCGCACCTGGAGTCGGGGTCAGGCTTGGCGCCCGAAGTTGGGGTCCCGGGCTCCTCCCGGGCGCCCCTCCCCCACGGCGCTGTGCGGCGGCCGCCCACCCCGCCCAGCACTCAGACCGCTCGCTCGACCGCCAGCCCCGCCCATCACATGCCCCGCCCCAACACAAACCACGCCCCAAACAGGCCCCGCCCCGCCCCGCCCCGCCGCTCGCCCATTCAGTTGTGGGTCAGGGGTGAGCAGGCGGCACCTACGTCACTAGCTTCCAAGATGGCGCCGGGCGGGCGGCTGTGAGCGGCGCTCCGGGCGCGCTGGGCGGGGAGCCGGGCCGGCGGCGGCGGCGGGAGGACAGGGTGGCGCGGGCCTGGCGCCGAGGACGGAAAAGAGCCGCAAGCAGGGCTGGCCGGCTGGCGGGCGGGACGCCGCCGCCGACGCACAGAAGGTGAGGGACGGTCGGTCCGGGGCGGCCGGGGGCGCGGGCGGGGCGGGGGGCCACGGCGGGGCGCGCCCCCGGGGACACAGGGGCGTGGGCGGGCGCGCGCGCGGCCGACGTGGGGGGCTGCGCGCGTGGGAGGGGCGCGAGTGTCCGCCGGGCCTGGGCGGGGCGCACGCGGACCTCCGGGCTGGCCCCCTGGAGCCCTGCCGGGCTTTGTGGCTCGGGTGTCGGTCCGCTGGGGCGCGGGCGGCGGGGGACCCCGGGCACAAAGCCCCCGGGGCCGCCGCGCGGGGCCGGGGCGCGGGGCTCCGGAGCGGGGGGTCAGCGGGCGAGCGGGCGCCGGCTCTTTGTGCCTTTTCAGGAGCCATCTAATCCGAGCGGCGTCGGGCGAGCTGCGCTGCCTGACAGGCGGGCGGGCTCCCATTATGCAAAGGGCCCTGCGCCCGCGGCCGCCCCTCACGGGGGCTTTTGCTATTTCTAGAACTGCGGCCTTTGCCTGCCGTTCTGGGATCCTCTCTTGCCCCCTCCCATAGAGAGACTGGCAAGGGCAGGAGGGCAAGCGGAGGGTTGGGGGGGGGCGGTGGGCGCTCCCCAGAACGCCAGGTCCTGCCCGCTGCTGGTAGGCTCGCTGCCCTGCCCCCCGATCTCAGATCTGGAGGCAGCCGCTTGGCAGGAAGAGAGATGGGCTTGGGGGAGGGGGGTCGGCTGGCAGAGGGAGGGGACTCCAGGGCCCCAGCTTGTCACTCTCTGTTTATCTGCCAAGATGGTTCATATTCACACAGGCCTTGCTTGGTGGGGGGTGGTGGCGGGGTGGGGGGTGCCTCTCCGTGGTGGTGGTGGTGGTGGTGGTGGTGGGCGGGGGGAGGGAGGGAGGTTGGGCAATGACTTACAGGGAGAGGAGGGAACGGGGCCTGATAATGCTCACCAGCGGGCCGCACCCAGAGCAGCGTGGGACTGCCTGGGGAAGGGGGACCCGGTGCCGATTCGGGTAGGTTGGAGCAGTTTTGAAGTTATTTATCTTGTGCCTTCTCCTATCCCCTCCCAGCTCCAGTGTCTTTGCTAAGTAAGGAGTTGCCAAGGCACATCTGGAAAGCTAGGTTCCTGGCCCACCCCACCCCACCCCCAATAGCAGGAGGGGTGTAACCCAGGGAGGCCACCCCCTGACATATGTGGCGGGGGGGAGGGGCAGCGCCTTGCCCATAGGAATCCCGTGGCAGGGGCTTGTTGACTGATGTGGGGATTGCTGTGCCTCTCCAGGGAGGAGGAGCTGGCAGGTAATGGAGGGGCCTCCGGAGCTGGGGGGGCTGATCTTGCAGGGGGGAGAATTCTTGGGGGCCCCTGGGTGGAGGGATGGCGTCGGGTCACCCAAAACCCAGAACCTTTCTGGAGCTAGCATTTATTACTTCCTGGCTTCTGGCTTTCCCTCCTCTTCCTCTCCATTGCCATCTGCCAGCGTCCGGACTCCCCGGGCCTTTCGGCAGACACGTTCAGGGCACGGGCCATGTGGCTGCCGGTCTGGAGCCCTGGCTCGGGGAGAGAGGCCTGGGCAGTGCGGGGTTGTTGGAGGGGTCGGGAGAAAAGCAGATGGGCGGCCTCAGGGTGGCCTCCAGAGACAAAGCTGTGCGGTGAGATTGCTGGTGCAGGGGGCTCTCAGCTCATGGGTAGGAGTGGGAGGGTGGGTGAGAGGTTGGTACTTGAGGGTTGAACTGAGTTTCTTCGGTTCCGGCATCGATCACGGTGCCTTCCTCCTGGGCAGTTGGGCTTGTTATGAAAATGTCTGTGCACCGTGGGCAGGACGAAGGCTCAGAGGCTCGGAGGAGGGAGCTCCCCACGTGCCTGCCTGCCTTGGGTCTGCTTTCCTCTGGCTCCTGGCTTCCTGCAAGTCTGTTTTGGGGGGTCACCGAGAGCCTGTGGGCCAGCTCCTCCGGCTGTTTGACTCAGGAGAGCTGGTGTGCGCCCAGAGTCCCTCCCTGCAGTTTCCCTGCCAGTGGTTAGGACTCGTGGATTAGTCACTCAGCTTTTACCAGCGATTCCTGAAAAGTCTCCCTCCGGCCGCTGGCTCTGTGCGGAGGAAGAAGCAGCCTGAGGGAGCAAGGCCTTTAATTAAATAAAACCGAAATGATTGCTGCTGCTGCCGCCGGAGGTGGAGGCGCAGGCGGGGCAGCGGTGATGCCCGGCTCCTGCCGCCTGGTACCTGCTCTGGGGACAGGTAGGCACGATCCTGTTCCTGCTCCCTGGCCTTGGCCGGCAGCCCAGCCTTCCCCACACGCTGCGGCCCCGGATTAATCCTCACGTAGTGTTTTCTTTCCATAGATCAGATTTCCCATTTTGTTAATAAGCACGCAGCCTCCGATCCACTTGAAGTCAGCTGTCGTGGACTCGGAGCAACAGGGTTTTGCATTATTGAGCTGACAGGCCTGCTGCTGCCTTCCCGGAGCCCTTATTGTCTGCCAGGCTCAGGTCCGGGGGTGGGCTCAGTGCCTTTTAATCAGCAGCTAACTCTGGAGAAGGGCCGGCGGGGCCATTCTGGAGAGTCAGAGGAGCTAGGAAGGAATAAAGTTCAGTTTACCCAGGGGACCGGTGGCTCTGCCCTTTTGCTTGGCCTGTTGGCCTCCAGCAGTCAGCCCCACCCTGTAGCTTGCTTGCCTGGCCCACTGGGTCTGAGGGCCACTGCCCCCGGAGAAGTGGTCACTGGGAGGGCGGGGGGCTCTTCTGCCTGCCTGATGCCTGGGAGGCAGCTTTCACCCGATGGCAGGTTCCTGCCGTCCTGGCTCTGGGAGCCTGAGTGAGGAGAGGCTCCCGGAGGGCAGTGGGAAGGGAACCGGGCTTTGCCGCTTATTCTCCCTGTGACCTTGGACAGTGATTAACTCTGAGCCTTAGTGTCCCTGTTCTAAAATGGAAACAGAACTTGAGTTTACACTCACGTATCGCTGCCCTCCAGAGCTCAGCCCGGGGAAGACAGACGAGCAAATGATTTGTAAGATGGGGCGATAAGGACTGGCACCGTGACAAATGGAGCTCACAGGGCACCACGGGGTAGTGGCTGTGAGGCACGGAGGGAGGGGCCGGCGCTGGGCTGGAGGACAGCCATGGATGCCATGCTGCGCTCAGGCCGGCTAGAGGAGAGGTGTTTTTGTTAATCCTCAACAGATGATATTTTTCCATTGATTTTTTTTTTTTTAAGAGAGCGTGAAAGGAAGGGGCGGGGGAGAGGGAGAAACATTGATGGGGCCAGGGATAGAGCCTGCATCCTAGTTGCATGCCCTTGACCAGAATAGACCTGTGACCCTTCAGTCTGCAGGTCAATGCGCTGACCACTGAGCACCAGCTAGGGCAGAGAGGGATTTTAATGGGGAGTGTATTCAGTGGCAGTAAAGCAGTGGCAGTGTGGAGTGTGGCTGGGAGACAGGAGAGCATTGACAAAAGACCGACCAGCAGATGCTCTTAAGAGAAGTTAGCACAGGAGCACCCACTGTGTGCCAGGCACCTGAGCTTTTTATTCATTCCACAACATTTTCTGAGAACAGATGCAGTGCCCACCCCAGTGGCCTGACTCACCAGCTTGGTCTCTGCTCACTGGTGCTCACAGATCTGCCTATAAGTTGTCTCCCCCCTGAATCACCCATCATACCCTCTTGACAAAGGGAACAGTGAGGTTAAATAACTTGCTGAGGTCGTAAGTAAGCAACTGGTCAGGCCGGGGCTGGAGGGTGGAATCAAGCGGTTGGTCGGAAGTCCCAGCAGGGAGTGCAGGACAGAGAGCTCCTTTCCCAAGAGGAAGGCGATCTTGACTCCAGGTTAGGGGCTTGGTTAGGGACTTGTAAACAAGCCCGGCCAGTTTGACTCTGCCTGGCACCACCACGCCGTGCTTCCTCCTGGGAGGGGCCTTGCCCTACGCGTTAGGGACCTGTGCTGGGGGAGGGCTCTGAGAGGGACTGCAGGCTGAGCCAGGAATGGCCAAGCAAGGAAAGCGGGTGGGGATGGGAGTTGTGTGTGGGGGTGGAGGTGGGGTGGGGGGGCCGCGGGCGAGGGGGGGGCCGGCGCAGTAGGTTTGATAAGGGAGAGAAAGCCAGGAGCTGACTCCAGGCCTCACCACAGTTCAGGAGGAAAGGGCCAGGGCATGGGCACCTCGGCTGAACAGAGGGAATGACCCTTAGGAACTGCGGGGGACGGTCTGGAAGGAGTTCAGAGCCTCCTTCTGACTTCAGTTCTCAGGTTTTTCATGATAATGTCCCTGTGGGTGGAGGGGAGGAGGGAAGGGTCGCTTTAGGGTTAGAGCAGGTCTTGCTAGAAGTGACAGCCAGCTGCCTCTTGGCTGAAGGGCCTTGCTGCTGCTTGTGTGATTGTTCCGGGTGAGGAGGGTGAGTGGAAAGGTTCGTGGCCTAGTCTTTGCATCCGTCACATGGCAATTCCAAGGACAACTAAGGAAAGGAAGGGCTTGAGCTTGGTTTAGGGGAAGCTTCTAGAATGGGGAGTTGGCCCGTTGAGATGGCAGGACTGCGGGCTGTGGCATAGGCGTGGCTGCTATGCAGGCTCCTCCCTTGTCTTCAAGGCGGCTCCCAAGGCCTCAGGCTGCTTTGCCTGCAGCACCTCTGGGTGGGTGGGTTCTCACTGGGTGTGGGGCCACCCAGTGCCTTGAGAACAGCACCACCACCATCCCCCACCCCACAGGGCCTCCTGGCCTCTTCATCAGCCTGGTGCAGGCTCTTTAAGGGAGAGGCCTGTCCCCTCATTGCCGTCCCCTCATTGCTTTGCAAGCTAATAAGCTGTGTGAATTCTTGTTCCTAAAATGAAGGAGAAGGGAGAGTAGGGTTGGTGGCTGGGAGAGTGGGGACAGGGCTTTGGTGGCTGCTCCTGTGTGGACGTAGTGGTGAGTACGGCCTCACATTGTGCCACTGAGTCTGTGTTGTTACCTGTGCTGCCTGGCGGAGGCCGCCCGCTGGTGCCCGGGTTCTCAGCTCTGTATATCGGTCACATGGGAGCTGGCAGAGGCTCGGCCAGCCCTTCTCTGGGCTGGGCCCGGGCACACACATGTCACAGCCTTTGAAATGAATCCGGTGTGCGGCCACATTGGAGAACCACCACTTGAGCAGGTGATACGTCTTTGTCAGTGGGAACAGCCAGGGATTGTCCTGTTAAGAGTCCAAATAGGTGTGATCTAGGGTGGCCACAGTCTGCATTACTCCGATGGACTCCTAGGAGCGGATTCACACCTCGTTAGGCAGGCTGACTCTTGTTAGTTACCAGGGTTTTGGAGAAGCATCAGGTTCAGAGGGGGCTCCCTCTTCATGGTCTCGCTTATCTGGGTGGCAGTGGGAGGGACTCCGGGACTCTTGGTCCTGCATGGCCTTCAGAGTCTGTCTGTCCTGGCTTCTTGGTTGCATTCTTGGGACCTGGTTGGCCGCTGTATGCCCTGCCAGGACCTGGGCTCCTCGTGGCTCCCTGAAAAGCCACAGCTGGAGACTCTTGGGGCGGGGCCTGTACCCCTTCTCTTTCCCCTCAGGGTCCCTGGAGGAGAGAGGACTGGCCCTGAGGTTAGTTTCCTGGCTGTTATCTGGGTAAGATGGAGGCAGAGTGGGAGGGGCACTGGAGGCAGAGCTTCAGGTAAGGCCTGCTTGCCCAGCCCAGCCCCCTTTGTTGGGCAGAACAATGGGCCTTCCTGGGGTTTAGTTCCTGTCTGTGGGCTGACAGGACACAGGACAACCCCTGCCTGTTCCCGGCAGCCTGCCCCGTGAGGTGAGTGGCAGAGCCCCTGGGAGTGGGGTGGTCTGCTGTGGCCCTGTTGGTGTCCTGGGTCGGAGAAGGAAGAGCGGCCTGGGCTGGGCAGGGAAGGAGGTGGATTGAGAGTGATTTTGGCTGGGGGGTCAGGAAGGAAGCGGGTGGTGTGGGATCTAGTCCGAATGTCCTCCCTCCGCTCCTTCTCTGCCTGCACACATCTTGGTAGGTAGGTGGGCCCAGGGGGCTGTGTTGACAGGGAGTGGTCTTGGAGATGGGTGTCTGCCTACTTCAGGGCTTTTGCCTCTTCACTCTATCCCTCCCCTGCCCCCCCTTTCCCCCCAAAATATATTTTTATTGATTTCAGGGAGGAAGGGGGAGAGAGAGAGAGAGAGAGAGAGAGAGAGAGAAACATCAAAGTTGAGAGAGAATCATTGATCTGCTGGCTGCCTTCTGCAGGCCTCCTATTGGGGATCAAGCCCGCAACCCAAGCATGTGTCCTTGACTGGAATCGAACCTGGGACCCTTCAGTCCGCAGGCTGACGCTCTATCCACCCAGCCAAACCAGCTAGGGCCCTCCCCTGCCCTTCGGTAGGAGGCAGCTGATGTTTTTTTCTGTTTGTTTGTTTTTTGTTTTTTTTTCTGGCAAGTGCTAAACACAACTCTTGAAAACTGACAGAATGCTAAGGAAAGAGGCTCCTTACCTCTGAATTACAGCTAGGATGTGGTTAGGTGAGTTCTAAGTGTGAGAAACACACTCATATGTGCAGGGAAGCACGGAGCATGTATGAGTGGCTCTTCCTGTGGGCAGTGCTGGGGCCAGCAGACAGCCAGGTTTGCATGTGAGTGGGCTGTGAGGTGGCCGCCTGGACAGAGCCAGGAGTCGGGTTCCGGGAACTGGAGGTGGAGCTGGGGGGGAGGCCCTGGAAGGTGAGCTGGGGAAGGACCATTACCAGCCTGTTGAGCAAGTGCCCTCCCCCCTCTCTCAGGACCTGCAGGGCAGAGAGGACTCCGGCCATTCTTATCCTTTTAGTCACACAACTCCTTCCTTCCCTTCTGGCCTGTGAGAAGCCTCTGCCCTGGGGGAACTCCAGCATGTGGGGGACGGGGTCCCCGGAAACTCAGAGCTGGGCTCCTTTTCTTCTCCGGGGGTTCCCTCCGTGTGGGCAGACAGGAGGTGCTCAGGCATTGCCGGTGATGGTGTTGGGGACGCAGGCAGGGCGGCCTCTTGGCTGTGTGAGGCCGTCTCTTTTTTTAATTTATACTTTATTGATTTTTTACAGAAAGGAAGAGAGAGGGATAGAGAGCTAGAAACATTGATGAGAGAGAAACATCGATCAGCTGCCTCCTGCACACCCCCTACTGGGGATGTGCCCTCAACCAAGGTACATGCCCTTGCCCGGAATCGAACCTGAGGCCTTTCAGTCCTATTCACTGAGCCAAATTGGTTTCCGCTAGGCTGTCTCTTGATAGATGAGCCCAGAGGGTCTGGCAATCCTGGCAACAGGGAGCAGCCCGCCAACAACCTCCTGAGGTGCCCTGGGCCCCACCAACAGGTGCCTTTCTCCAGGAGTGGGCGGCTTGAGCACTGGGCTGGGGTCGTCCTTTGAAGGTGGTAGGTCCAGAGGGGTGCAGGCCCAGTGGAGAGGATCGTTTCCAAAGTCCCACATTCCATGCATGTGTTGACGCTGATAAGGGCAGCAGGGCTGGCTTCGCCGCTTTGGACTGGAGGGGACTTTGACTTCATGCCCCCAGCAGGCAGACTGCACATCCTGCTTCCTGCAACACCCCTCCCCCACCGACCACCTCTCCTCCTCACCCAGCGCGGGTCCCACAGCCCACAGGGCCCCGCTGGCCTCTTGACGTCTTACCTGCTCTGTGCGTTAACAGGTCTTGGGAGAGGAGGGGGTCCTTTCCTAGTCTGTGCCCACCTGCTTCTAGGAGTATTTGAGAATGCGATTTGAATGGCACTTCCTTTTTATTTGTTTGAAATTTGTTACTCTTAGGTTTGGCAGGAGTCTTATCTGGGATTTTACTGTTTGGTTAAAGAGGATTCTGGCCCTAGGTAGTTTTGCTCAGTGGATAAAGCGTTGGCCTACGGACTGAAGGGTCCCAGGTTTGATTCTGGCCAAGGGCTCGATCCCCAGTAAGGGGGTGTGCAGGAAGCAGCTGATGAGTGATTCTCTCATCATTGATGTTTCTCTCTCTTCCTCTTCCTCCCTCTCTGAAATCAATAAAGAAATATGTATTTAAAAAAGAAGAAAATTCTGCTGTGAAATATGTTTTTCTCCATGTCTGTAAAATGGGTTGGTAGAAATATTTCAAATTGTTGTCAGCTATTCTCAGAGTGTTTTGCAGATCCCTGGGGAGTCCCACGACTCTCTCCATAACATTTAGAAGTTATTGGTCTTTGTCCCACGTTGACACTTGCATAGTGGGTGCCCCCTTTTCTCGTGCCATATGGGGAGGTACATCTAGACCCCAGAGTCCATGTCTCCAGTATTCTGTGTGACAAAATGCGGGTGTGAGTGCACGTGAGGCTTTTTGATCTCAGACTGACAGTGATGGCTGGCTGTGTGCTGAACCAGCTGCTTTTCTTCATGGAACATTATTTTTACTTGAATGAGTGACTGACAGATAAGGTGTGGTTATTCAGACTCAGAGGATTTGTCAGACATTTTCTCAAGTGAACAAGGTGAGCCTTGCCACAACTGAAATTTGTTGCTGGCGAAAAGAGCTGTCAGGAGAAAAGAGAATTTTGGAAAATTCCTATCACCAGGAGCCTGTCTTAAAGAAATTAAGTGGTGGTCTTAATACGGACTTTTTTTGGTGTTGAGTAATGATATGTGAAAACATTTAGGAGATCTGATTAACTCAGTGAACTAATATTTCCAAATGACCAATGGTTGATGTTACAAAATCCTGGGTGACTATGAGGGCAGGGAAGACCAGTGGTTTTTTTTGTTTTAACCAGATATGAATGAGTCACTGACCACAGTTTCAGATTCTACATTGCAACTTTTAAGAAATTACGCATTGCCAAGTTTTAGTGTATATCTATGAAGAAGAGCCACATATCTGAAAAGGTTATTAAAATGCTCCTCCCTTCTATCTATGTAGGGTCAAATGTGTTCATAGACTTTAATCAAAACCACATAGCCTAACAGACTGAACACAGAAGCAGATATGGGAATCTGGTTTCTTCTGTTAAATCAAACATTGGAGAGATTTGCAAAAATGTAAAACAATGCCACTCTTCTCACTGATATTTTTTTCATTTGGAGTAGTTCAAAAATTAGTTATTATTTTTTATTGATTTAGAGAGAGGAAAGGAGAGGGGGAGAGAGAGAGAAAAAAAGAGAGACATCAGTCAGTTGACTCCTGCACACACCCCAACCAGGTGTTGAACCCAAAACCTGGGCATGTACCCTGACTAGGAATTGAACCCACTACCCTTTGGTGCATAGATACATCTTGACTAAGCCACAGCAGGCAGGGCTGGAAGAATTTGTTTTTGTTTTTTTTAAAAATATATTTTATTGATTTTTTTTTTTACAGAGAGGAAGGGAGAGGAATAGAGAGTTAGAAACATTGATCAGCTGCCTCCTGCACACCCCTTACTGGGGATGTGCCCGTAACCAAGGTACATGACTGGAATCAAACCTGGGACCCTTCAGTCCCCAGGCCGACACTTTATCCACTGAAGCAAACTGGTTAGGGCAGTGATCGGCAAACTCATTAGTCAACAGAGCCAAATATCAACAGTACAAAGATTGAAATTTCTTTTGAGAGCCAAATTTTTTAAACTTAAACTTTTTCTAATGTCACTTCTTCAAAATAGACTCGCCCAGGCCGTGGTATTTTGTGGAAGAGCCACATTCAAGGGGCCAAAGAGCTGCATGTGGCTCGAGAGCCGCAGTTTGCCTACCACGGGGTTAGGGCAAGAGTTTGGTTTTTAAAATTTTTATTTATGTTAATATAAAATGGGTTGTTTTGATATTTGAGTTCAATTTTTCTTTTTTAAAAATATATTTTATTGATTTTTTACGGAGAGGAAGAGGGGGGGATAGAGAGCTAGAAACGTCCTCTTGCACACCCCTACCGGGGATGTGCCCGCAACCAAGGTACATGCCCCTGACCGGAATCGAACCCGGGACTTCTCAGTCCGCAGACCGACGCTCTACCACTGAGCCAAACCGGTCTCGGCTGATTTTTTTTTTTTTTTTTTTTTTAAATTTACAGAGAGGAGAGGGAAAGAGAGTTAAAAACATCCATGAGAGAGAAACATCAATCAGCTGCCTCCTGCATACCCCCTACTGGGGAATGTGCCTGTAAACAAGCTACATGCTCTTGACCAGAATCGAATCTGGGACCCTTGAGTCCACAGGCCGACACTATCTGCTGAGCCAGTTTTTCATTTTTATATTACCAGTTTTTCTAGTATAGTAAATAGAATAGTAAATATAATCACACAGTAGCATCTACTAGACAGTAACATATAAGCCTCAGAAAAGTTCTTTGGGCGTCCTGATTTTTAAGAATGTAAACAACAGTTTTGGAACTGTTGACAAGGAAGGGCTCTCTCTGGATTACTCTCCTTTATCATTCCCTCTCACCACCTCCACCTTATCTTCCCTCATGTATTATTTCAACCTATCTCTCCTCAGCACTGTTCCTCCTGCCTGGCATTTGTTCACCTAATAAACGTTTATGAGGGCCTGCTGCATGCGGCTCCTGGGCTGGTGGGCTCAGGGTCTCTAACCTGGGGAGCCTGGTTGGGGAGCCCGGAAGCGGAGCTTGGGCAGAAGGTGGGGTGCACAGCGGGAAGCAGCGGGGCGGCTATGGCTGGCACTGGCTGGGAGGAGGGAAATGCAGAACAGCCTTAGCGGGAGGACGGGGCACTCAGGCGTGACTGGAAGGGGCCCAGCTGAGAGGTGGGCTGGGGGCCCCTCTGGGAAGCATGCGCAGGCCCGGCCTGAGGGTGGACTTTATTCAGGTATTAGGGATCCATTGGAAACCTGTAAGTAGGGGAGTGACTCGATGAGATTGGTGTTTTAAGAAAGAAGATAACCCAGGGTCGACCGGATGTGGAATTGGAGTGGGCAGGATTTGCAGTGGGGAGATTTGTGTTAGACTTTGATATTTTCACTTGGAATGGTTTTGTTGTTGTTAATCCTCACCTGAGGATATTTTTCCCATTGATTTTTAGAGAGAGAGAGGGAGAGGGAAAGGCAGAGAGATAGAACATCTGTGAGAGAGACATATTGATTGGCTGCCTGCGTGGGCCTGTTTAGGGTCAAGGATGGAGCCTGCAACTGAATTATGTGCCCTTGACTGAAATTGAACCTGGGACCCTTTTGTCCACAGATAGACACTCTGTCCACTGAGCCCACCTGGCTAGGGCTGGAATGGCTTTAACTGCCCTTCTTACCCACCAGTTCTTGGGACGAGCCCTGGCTGAGGCATGCTGGCCCTCCCCGGGGAAGGAGGCCCTGCCCTGGCTTCTGAGGTTTCTGTTCATCAGGACAGTGCTGTTTTCTGGGCATCTCCTGTGGGACTGACCCGAAGCCCTTGCTTCCTTATTGTGGTCTTCGCCCAGCTGTGGGTAGCTCTGTTGGTTTTTGGGGTGCCTGGGTCAGGTGGTATGAGGGGATGCTCAGCAAATGTCACATAGCTTTGCCCTGACCGGTTTGGCTCAGTGGATAGAACGTTGGCCTGTGGACTCAAGGGTCCCAGGTTCGATTCCAGTCAAGGGCATGTACCTTGGTTGCGGGCACATCCCCAGAAGGGGTGTGCAGGAGGCAGCTGATCGATGTTTCTCTCTCACTGATGTTTCTAATTCTTTATCCCTCTTCCTTCCTCTGTAAAAAATCAATAAGATATATTTTTTAAAAAATGTTACAGCCTTATCTGGGCTCCCTAGATGTAGAAATAGTGTGTCCCTCTCCTCTTTCTGCGGGACTTCTGCACAGAGCATGCTAGCTTCTCAGTGGCTTGTGCTCCAGGATATTGAAGAAGTGATAACCAGAGAGTGTAAATGACATGCTCACACATAGGCACAACCAGTGGAAAAAACACCTCTTGGCTCCCCACCCCAAGTTAAAAACACCTCTTGGCTCCCCGCTCCGGAGACCCCCTGTGCTCACCCTGCCCCCGCAGAAGTCCCTGCTCTAATGAATTTGGGCCTGTCTGGATTCTTAAATGTGGCTTGTCGCTTAGCATGCACAGAGCTGGACACGAATCTCTGTTTTTGATTCACTGAAGTGCTGTTGCTGCCATTCCCGAGCCCACTGGGAGTGTGCACGGCGGCCCTGCCCCAGCCTGCACCACATGGCGCAGCAGGAGGGGGCTGCCCTGGGGAGAGGAGCTTCCGAGTTGTTCTCAGGGTTTGGGTGTTTTATGCCTCCTCAGGAGCCCAGTTTTCACATCCCTCCGCTCTACTACTCCAGGTAGAGAAGTGCCTGTTTATTGTTTTCTGTCTCTAAACCCAGCTCCTTAATGTAAACAAGTCTTCCAGCACCTCCAGGACTCCATGTTAACAGTAGAGTGAAACCCTGTGAGCATCCCCCCCCATCTGCGTGGAGCCCTCTTTCTGCTGTTTCTGAGCTCCTGGCCTCCCTGTCAGACCCTTTAAGTTACCTGCCTGACAAGTGAGACCTCTTCTGTCAAGCGCTGGCCCTGGAGGCTTTCCAGGCACAGTGCCACACACCGTCCTATTTCCATAGCAGTTCCTTCCTTCGTTTTACCCTCAAAAACGGCTTTTTAAAAACTCCAGTGGATGCCCCAGGTGTGCTTATTCCCCCACCCCCTTTGGATTACAACAACCTGAACCTTGCCGTTGGCTTTATTTATTTAAATATATTTTTATTGGTTTCAGAGAGGAAGGGAGAGGGAGAGAAAGAGAGTAACATCAGTGATGAAAGAGAATAACGATCAGCTGCCTCCTGCCATGGTTCCTACTAGGGATCGAGCCCGCAACCTGGGCACGTGCCCTTGACCAGAATCGAACCCAGGATCCTTCAATCCGCAGGCCAGTGCTCTGTCCACTGAGCTAAACCAGCTGGGGCCTTGCCATTGGCTTTAGCTCCTCAAGCTCTTTGTTTGAGCCTCTGGGGGCTTGCAGGGGTTGCTTGTCCAGGAGGGAACAAGGGGGCTTTCCTTTGCCCTGCCCAGCAGCAGTGTCCTTTGACCCTAGTCCCTGAGGGCCTCCCTCATCCCTCTCTTTCTTTCTTTCTTTCTTTCTTTCTTTCTTTCTTTCTTTCTTTCTTTCTTTCTTTCTTTCTTTCTTTCTTTCTTTCTTTCTTTCTTTCTTTCTTTCTTTTTCTTTTTTTTTCTCCCTCATCCATTTCTTCCTGGCTCTTCCCTTTGATATGCCCAGTTGGTTGTGCCCAGGACCAGCTCAGACCTTGCTGTGAGTTCTTTGGTACTAGCCTGCTGTACCCCAAGTTTCCTCTTCTCTCCTGGGCTTGCCTGCCAGCATCTGAAAAAACCCTTCTCTCTCTTAAGTATCAGCTAGATGCTGGGATGATTAAAAAACATCATTGGGTGGTTGTTTCCTTTGCATGGCAGACATTGGTCTGCCCCTGTCTACTGAGGGAATTTTAGGTGATCTGTAAGTTTCCCGTGGGTTCCTGGTCTGTCCATAGAGTTCCCTTCCGAGTCAGATACTCCATCCTGGATTTGGTCACCTCCCTCTTTTTTATTTTATTTTATTTTATTTTTGTCTTGTGATTGTTATTAGTTGGGGGTTCAGGGAGGTTACTGCTTGGCTCTGATCTACTTGCTAATCTAGGGTCCAAGACCGGACCCTGCTTCCTCTCTTAAAGGTGTTTGTGCACTATATTGAATCCAATCCCTTAAGTGTGCAGAGTCACAAGTGACAGCATCAGGATTCTTCACAGACGGACATGCCTGTGTAACCAGCATCCAGATTAAGAAACAGATCCCAGAAGCCCCTTGTTTATAGTTTTGAGTCATCGCTTCTCTTCCACCCCCAACTGTCTTCTCTCTCTCACCCCTAGCCCCTGGATTCTTGCTTTCCAACTTGAGCTTACATGAACGGAATTGTACCTCATAGTTCCTTGGGTCTGGCTTCTTTGGTCAAAGTGTACTTGAGAGACTCGTGTGTGTATGTAAGTCAAGTGTGTCATTGCCAAAATTAACTATTTTTGACCTATAAAAGGCAAATTCATATGTTTTCATGTAAATGTTCAGTCCACTGGCTGGTAGGTGGGTAACAGTCTCCAGGAGCAGGGCTTGCAAGTGCTTGCCCGAGTGGGTTTCCGGTGCTGGTCACCTGCAGTGTGCTTTGTGGCCCACAAGGTTTGCATGCTTTCAGTCTTGGTCTTATTTTAAAATGTGACCTTTCTCTTTCCTCCCTGGGAGATAACTTTTGTAGTCTTTGTCCAGCCAACAAAATCCCCTTCGTCATTGCTGCCTGGCATCAGTTTTATTTATTTATTTATTTTTCTAATTCCCCTTTAGCACGCCAGCTCGGTTTCCTCCCAGCCAGGAGGGTCATGTCATGCTGTGGGGCTGCCTCAGTTTTTACGTCTGTGACCAGGATGTGGGTGAGGGTTGTTAACCACCCTTTCTTGGGAAGGACTCATCCAAGTTGAGAGGTGGTGTCTCCTGCAGTTTGCATAAGAATTTGTTGGCTACTAGGGTTGTTTTTGAAGTTATCAAGTTGGAGAGTCTCTTTCCCAGATTCCTGGGCTGGGCAGCAGCAATTCTATGACTCAGCCCTGACTGTATCTCCCTCTGGGGCTCAGTTATCTCATGGGAAGGGTGCCCTGGGGCAGGTGAGATGATCCAGATAGCCCTTCAGGGGGCAGACCTCACCTCACCAGTGCCCTTGTAGCTGTGTCCTTGTAGCTCCTTGTGTGTGGAATTTCCGCCTCCTTAACCATTCTGCCTTCCCTGCTTGTCCTTCATCCCCTCCCTGGCGCCCTCTGCCTGCTACACACACCCAGAACCCCCTGCCCACCATCCTGGCTTCCAGGTGCCGGGGGTAACCAGGCTCAGCCTGTCTGTCTCACATTCCAGCCCCCTGATTTTATTATTCACCCTCTGGGCTTGTTTCTGTGAGAAGCTGTGAATTCCTTTTTTGGAACTTCCTCCTTCCTCTTGACACCCATCAGAGGAACATTTACTGCTTGCAGAGCCTGGTCCGTCCTGGGCCTTAGGAAGCATACCAGCCACCCTATCTCTTCCCAGACCCGAATGTGTGCGAGTCCTGTGGTTAAAATGTGGCTTCTGGTTCGGAGGGGTGGAGTGAGGCCGGAGCATCTACGTTTAAGAGAGTCCCAGGTGCTGCTGCTGGTCCTCGTCCCTCACCCTATGACAACCAAGACTAGCAGGAAGTGGGATGGGGCACAGGAACCAGATTCCGGGCCTGTCTGCCTCCTTGCTGACGTGGCTTCTGGATTGTCACTCGTTCCTGGGCTGACAGGATGACCGGTTTCCCCTGCTGTCTGTCCTGTTGGCACCCACCCTGCCGGCCTCCGACAGGCTCCTCAGCTCCAGCCTCCTGTTTCTGTCACTGCAGCAGCTCAGGCCCCTGCAATGTGGGGGACAGAGTCTGGAGGAGAACATGGTTTTTAAACAATAATTGTAATCCTAAATGATTATTATTTTTTTAAAATATATTTTATTGATTTTCCACAGAGAGGCAGGGAGAAGGATAGAGAGCTAGAAACGTCGATGAGAGAAACATCGACCAGCTGCCTCCTGCACACCCCCTATTGGGGATGTGCCTGCAACCAAGGTACATGCCCTTGACCGGAATCGAACCTGGGACCTTTCAGTCCGCAGACCGACGCTCTATCCACTGAGCCAAACCGGTTTCGGCCTTAAATGATTATTATTCCCCTTTGAATCGCGCTCAGCTGCCTCTTCCCAGTAGTACTCATGGTCTTGGGCCTACTCAGAACTTTTGGGTAAATTGTGTCAGGCCTGGGGCCCTTCTGGTAGGACCCTGCCCTTCAGCTTTCCTGGTGCGAGCCAGCTAGTTGGGCCAGCTGCAGGAAGGGAACTCCATCTGCACGTCCCCAAGTGGTCTTGGCCTCATTCTCTTGATGAAGAGCCAGAGCTATGTGAGGCTGTAGGCCTCCTGGGGGGAGGAGGGGACCAAGGCTCTCTGGAGCAGCAGGGCTGTGAGGCTCATGGGGCCTGGGTGGCGTGGGCTGGAGCCTCCTGCCAGATCTCCCTCAGAGCAGCACTTTCTCCGGGGGTGAGGTACCCACGAGTGTTCCCACCTTTCAGATGGGAGTGGCACAGATTGGGTTGGGGCCCATGTGGGACTTGGACCGCAAGGGAGCTTGGGGTCTTCAGTGGGGCCCATAGGATTTCAGGATGGACTCAGGGTAGTCAGGCTGGGGTGGACACCACCTCCCTCATGGATCACAAGCTCACAAGTTCCCCTCCAGACTTCCTCTTGTTCACAGAAGGGCAGGGCAGCCAGTGGGTGGGTGTCAAGACTGGCCTGAGGGTTAGAGAAGGAAGCCAGCCAGGCGCCCCCCATCCCCGCGTCACCAAAGCGCCGAGTAAAACCCAAGTGTTTATGTCGTAGACGCTGCGTTGGAGGGAGCGCTGGTCTCCTGGCATTTGTGGAGCTTATTGCTTTCCAGGACGATGGTCTGGGAGGAGAGCCAGGAGCTGCTGGCCGGCATCCAGATCTGGGCTGGATTACACGGCTGGGCTTGCCCAGAGCCGTGAGTCCCACCCATCCCAGCCCTGCCTGGAGGGACTGGCTAGAGAGGTCATGGAGGCCAGCGCTGTTCCCAGAGGAGCAGCTGTGAGGGATGGGACCCACCTGAGGCGCTAGCCTGAAACGCCTCACTGCCCCGGGCGGTAGGGCTGTGGGGCCACCCACGGCCCTTACCCTGAGTGGAAGGACACAGCCCAGGTGAGGCCCTGCTGTGCAGGGCAGGTTGTGGGGTGGGAGAATAAGGTGGAGGTGCTGACCAAGGCTGCCCTCGGTGGCTGCATATGGAGGGCGGTCTGCTCCTGCCTGGGAAAGGGAGAGCCTGACTGCAGCTCTGGAGTCACACCCAGTCCTCACTCGGCCACTCACTCGCTCTTGTGACCTTGGCAAGTTGCTTACCCCCCAGAACCTTGTCTCATCTGTCCCTGGAGGTGGAGGCAGCACTTAGGAGGCTGCCCTCTGACAGGCAGACGGTGCAGGTGGAGGTGCAGCCTCTGCAGAGCGAGCAGGGTTGGGATGGGAATGGCTTCCTGGAGGAACCTCCATCAAGCAGAGGAGGCCGTGAGATGGGATGAGCGGAGTCCTGGGCTGTGGGGGTGCAGGTTCGGTAGGGGTGGGGGCTGGGCCTTAGGCTCCTCTGGATCCTGGGCTGCTTGTACCTGCGGGTAGTGTCTGCTGCCTCCCTGTGGACACGGAGGCGGAGGCGGAGGCAGTGGCAGTGCGGTTGGCGTAGGGCAGCACCGTGAATGCTGAGCTCCCGACACAGGCATGCTCTGTGAAAGCCTCTGCTCTTTCTCTCCTTTTGTTTGCAGTTTATTTCTTTCCTGTTTGAGGGAAGATTTACATATAACATGGCACCCAAATTTCAAGTGACCCTTTGAGTTTTGGCTAGTGAGTATATCTGCTTTGGTCCAGACTCCTTCCAAGAGTGAGTCTCACCCCAGAAAGTTCCTCATGCCCCCCCCAGGCAATGCCCCGTTCACCCTCCACAGGCTTCCTGGTTTTGTTTCTACCACGGGTTAGTTCTGCCCTAGAACTCGACATAAATGTGTAATTCCACCCCCCGGGTACATCCTCCTTTAGCAGTTGGCTGTGTGTGCCCCAGGGTGCTCCTTTCCTCTGGATGACAGCGCCTGTGGGCCTTTCCACGGGTGGTTGGAGAGTAGGCAGGGAAGGCGCAGCAGATGGGGTGTGAGGAGCTCCGCCATCTCCCTCTGGCTCACCTAGAAGGGCCTAGCCTTCCCTCAGGTGTCTGGCGCCTGGGCCCTGTGCCTGCTGTGAGAGAGAGTGTGTGTGTGCGTGCTCGTGTGTGTGAGAGAGAGGGGGAGGGGGGTGATGATCATGAGGGGACAGAATGCCTCCCTGGCTTTTTGTGGCATGGGCCTGGGCGGGAGGAAAGGAAATGAGAATTTGGCAGGGACCTGCCCCAGTTCACGGTGTAGCTGGAAACAAGGGCCTGGGAAGGGGATCCAGGTCTTCAGGCAGTCTCTGTGCCTTCCCACACCCTGTTTGTTCACAGGGGGCAGAGCTGGCCCCAGGGACTTCCCTGCCAGGGTCAGCCCACCTGCGGACACCTACCCACCCATCTGGAATGGTCCAGGTGTAGGCCATAGAGGAGGACCTGACTGTCCCCCCTCCCCCAGATTTAGTTTCCTGGAGCCAGTGATCTGGTTGGGCAGCTGGCCTGACCTGGGGCAGATAGGCACTGCTGCCTGGGGGCTGCTGGGGCCCAGGAGTGTCCTCACCCTATCCTATAGTGGGCTTCCGCCAGGCTGGGCATTAGCCCCTCGATCTAGTGGGCCATTGTGCTGCCCACTTGCTGGTCCAGTCCCCAGTCTTGCTTCTACTAACCTGGCAACCTCCACTCCCCAGGCTGTGGCCTCTCTAGGATGGGTGCTTCCTGTCTGTCCCCACACCTGTAGGCAAGTGGGAGGGCAGAGGTCTCTGGCTGTGGTCATTTTGCTGGGAAGAGAAGAGCATGGTTCATAGGGGCCTAGCCCTGCAACGGGAGGCACTGCCTCTTTGGTGATGTAGACAGTGGTGGCCCACACTGGGCCCCGCCTGGGTGGCAGGACAGCAGCATGCAGCCCACTCTGCTGGGGCTCCACCTAGTGGAGGGTGCAGCGAGTTGGCTCAGCTCTTGTCTGCTGAGCGAGCCTGTGGTGAGGCCAGGCACCGGAGTCTGTGCCAGCCCAGGAGCCCTCCATCAGTCATTCATCTGTCCCCTGGCTAGTGCAGTGTGCCTGGCGGGGCTGGGCAGCGGGGACCCACGGAGAGTCCAAGTCCTGTTCTGCCCAGAGGGCCCAGCTACCCTGAGCTGCCCAGGGTTTAGGGAGGAGGGGTTCACGTGGACTCACAGGCTCTGGAGGGTGGGACCCCCATCTCTCACTCCCTGAGCTGCCCAGGAGTTTGGCCTGGTCTCTGACAAGGGTAAATAACCCCTAGTTGCAGGGTCGGGCGCATGCTGAGGTGGAAGCCACTGTGGCACAGGGCTGTGTGGTGAGCATCTGGTTGGCTGTGGCTTCCTGTTCAGCGCTGCGGTGGTCTCTGCTCTCCTTCCCAAGGCTGGGCGCAGCTCTGTCTATGGTTGAGCCTGGACTCCGCACAGGCAGCTGTACCTACAGAGCTGGTTCTGCTGCTCTCTGGTCATCAGATCCCAGATCAACCACCCTGACCAGCCGAGTCCCCCTCCCCCTGGGCCACCCCTGTGAGAGGGCGTTGTGCTCGGGGCCAGAGAGACAGCTGGCAGGTTGGAGTTGAGGCCTCCCAGCCTCCCGCACCCCCGGGTCTGGTCACATTCCTGAGGGACCTGCTGAGCCTCCCTGCCCTGGGGGCGGGGAAGGGCAGGCAGCAGGGATGGGCTCCAAGCTGCCGCAGGCCTCCTCCCCCACCCTGGCTCCGTTCCAAGGGAGCCTGGTCTGCCCACTGGAGTGGTGTGCGAGGAGCCAGAACCACAGGAACCCCCCCTCTTGTGGGACCTGAAAAGTAGGGGGCAGAAGCAGCCCACCTGCCTCTGGTAGCTGCTGCCAGTGGCTTTGGCAGGGTGGTATTGGAAGGCCACGCTTTCGAAAACTCCTATCAGGGGCAGGAGGCCATGTGCTCAGGCTGGGCCCTCTGGGCAGGGAGGGGGCAAGAGCAGATTTGGAAGGGAAGGAGGCAGGAGAGCCTGAAGCGGTTGAGACTGGTTCTTATAAATAGCCCATTGCACCAGTGCCTCCAGTTCTGAGCCTTTGTCATGTAAATGTGGCTGGCCTGAAGGGCCTTGCCCAGGCCTCCTGTCTTCATGCCAGCCATGAACTCCTGCCTGCTCCCAGCTCCGGGGCTGAGGTGGTCCTTGGAGTGCCCTAAAGCTCCTGGCGGGAGAGCGGGTGCAGTGCCTCTGAGCTCCCTGGAGCTGCCATCTTAACCTGCCACTGGGCCTGCTGGCCGGGCACTATGGCCACTGTCTCCTTCCCAGCTGGCTGCCCCTATCACCCAGCCAGAGAAACCCCAAGGACTACCCGGCACCTTCTACTTCATTCCCCCCTTCCCCCCCATGATGGCTGACCGTGTCCGTCTTCTCTCCAGGTGACCGGGCATTGATGCACCCCCAAGGGAGGCCACGCGCTCAAGGAGGCTGCCCCTGCTCGCTGCTGCTCACATGGTTTCTGGGCCCCTGGCACTCCGGTAGGCTGGGGACAGGGACTGGCAGGGAGGGGGAGCGGGAGGGGGACTGTGGGGAGGGAGGGCATCGTCCACCAGCTCTGCTGGGGGTTCTGGGAGGCCACACAGCCTGTGTCCTGGCCTGCAGGCTCTGTGTGCAGGCAGCAGGGCAGCTCAGAGGGGAGGCTGGCCCACTGTCCTCGGTTTGGGGAGGAGGGGCTCACCGTGGACTCAGGCTCTGGAGGGTGGGACCCCCATCCCTCAGCAGTCCCTTGGACAGGCTCGGAGCACCGGGCGTCTGGGTGCTGGTGGAGCTGATTGTACTTCCAGGGGCCGGGTATTCCAGCCGATGTGGAGGCCATGCCGTGGGCAGTTTGTGCCTGCCTGGCTGGCTGGGGGCAGGGAGTAGGGGAAGGTTGGTTCCCATAGGACCTGGCTCCCACCTCAGTCCCAGCTGAGCAGCCCTGCAGGGCCAGGTTGGCCTATTGTCTAGCGAGCGTTTGCTGCCTCCTGCTGTCAGGCCCTGGTGCAGCCTGGCACCCACGTGTTCACGGAAAGCTCGGATGCCTTTTGGGGGTTTGATTGGTTGCTAGGGTTTTATTGTGTTTTTTTTTTTTTTTAATTAATATTTGTAAACAAGGGCACGTGTGGAGTGGGGTGTGTTGTGTGTGTGTGTCACAGGGAGGCAGGGTGGGTGCGATCCCTCCAGCCTGTCCTGAGGGAGGCAGAGCTGTATGCCTGGCGAGGAGCAGGAGGTCCCCGGTGAGGTGAGGCTCAGAGCACTCAGATTGAGGCCTGCGAGAGGGGGTGAGGGTGCCTGTGACAGCTGAGTGGCAGTTGCCGGTGGAAGGCTTTATGTTCCCTGAGCGGCTGGAGGGCAGGGAGCCACGACCTTGTGCTGTAGGCCCGCCACTCTGGAGTGGGCGTATGGTGATCACACTTCCCCCACCCAGCCTGTGGGTTCCTGATGAGGCCAGGGGCTTCTGCCTTTTGGTATTTAATGACATCAGTTAGTGACTGTGCCAGTCTGGCTGACTTTCCCGGGCCCGGACAGTGCTGCCCTGCCCAGAAGGGATCCGGGGTAGGACCCATGTTGTGCCAGTGGTGTGGCCAGGCCACATTTTCTGCTCAGCACTCAGAGACTCAGACCAGGAAGTGCTCTGTGCCTCTAGGGGCTAAGCGCCTGTGAGTTGAGAGCAGGTGAGGGACTGCCTGTGGTTGCAGGTCTGGGTGGTGGGAACACACATTGGCAAGTCTGGAAGCTTGGGGAGCCTGTAGGGTCTTTAAGAGGCAGCCCAGGTAAAGCAGAAACCGCAGGCTGGAGGCTGCACATTTGGCTCACAGGGCATTGAAGAAAAAGAACCTTCGCCCTGGCCTGCTCAGTGGATAGAGCGGTTTGATTCCGGCCAAGGACACAGGCCTGGGTTGCGGGCTCTATCTCCGGGGGGGGGGGGGGGGTCATGCAGGAGGCAGCCAATCAATGGTCCTCTCTCATCATTGATGTTTCCCCCCCCTCATCCCTTCCTCTCTGAAAGCAATAAAAATATATTAAAAAATATTGGGAGATTTCACCTAAAAATTGAGGCTTTTAGCTTGTCCTCAAAGCTGTGTGGCTGTATGTTCACATGGGAAGTTGGCCTTCCCAGAGCTCCTTCTCCCCTCAGTGTCTGCCACCTCCCCGCTCCTCCGAATCCTCTGCTGTCATTTTTAGGTCCCTGGGGCTTGTGGTTACTTCCTTTACTGTGGAGATGTCCATGGGCTGTGAAGTCAAGTTCTTTCATTGTCCTGCTTTCGCTTTCTCATCAGTGCAAATGGGGCCAGTGCCGCTGCCCCTTTCTGGCCGTCTGAGCGCCAGGTGGGCAGTGGGAGTTCCCTCCCTGTGTCCTGGGCCTGAGGAGGTGGCCAGTGGCCTGGTCAGCTCAGCGGCCTCTCTGAGCGCCACTGTGGCCTTCCCAGGCCTGGAGCCCTGGCACTAGGTTCCGGTCAGCTAACTCTCACAAACCTGTTCTTGCTTGCAGGTGGTACGCGTGGGCAGGGCGTGGGGACATGGGGCCTGACATGGAGCTGCCCAGCCATTCAAAGCAGCTCCTGCTGCAGCTGAACCAGCAGAGGACGAAGGGCTTCCTGTGTGACGTCATCATCATGGTGGAGAACTCCATCTTCCGGGCCCACAAGAACGTCCTGGCCGCCAGCAGCATCTACTTCAAGTCCCTGGTCCTGCACGACAACCTCATCAACCTGGACACGGACATGGTCAGCTCCACGGTGTTCCAGCAGATCCTGGACTTTATCTACACGGGCAAGCTGCTGCCCAGCGACCAGCCCTCGGAGCCCAACTTCAGCACTCTCCTCACTGCCGCCAGCTACCTCCAGCTGCCCGAGTTGGCAGCCCTCTGCCGTCGGAAGCTCAAGCGAGCCGGCAAGCCTTTCGGCTCTGGACGGGTGGGGGCTGCTGGCATGGGGCGGCCCCCCCGCAGCCAGCGGCTGTCCACGGCTTCTGTCATCCAAGCTCGGTATCCAGGGCTCATGGATGGGCGCCAGGGGGCCCACACCCCCCAGGAGCTCGCCCAGGCCAAAGGCTCGGATGATGAGCTCTTCCTCGGCAGCTCCAATCCGGAGAGTGCACACAGCCTGGGCCGGGCCGTCTGTCCGGCCAGCGGGGAGGCCGGCCTGGGCAGCTGCAGCACCAATGGGAGCAGTGGGGGCTGCGAGCAGGAGCTGGGCCTGGACCTGTCCAAGAAGAGTCCGCCCTTGCCCCCCGCCACTCCTGTTCCCCCCCTCACCCCGGATGATCCCGCCCAGCTGAGTGACAGTCAGCACGGCTCCCCCCTCTCGGCCTCAGCTCCTCCCGTTGCCAACAGTGCCTCTTACGCCGACCTGGGGGGCACCCCCAGCGAGCCCATGGATCTGGAGGGGCCCGAGGACAACCACCTGAGCCTGCTGGAGGGGCCTGGCGGGCAGCCCCGCAAGAGACTCCGGCACGCGGCCCGCAAGAAGGAGTGGAGCCAGAAGGAGCCCGTGGCGGGATCCCCCTTTGAGCGGAGGGAAGCGGGGCCCAAGGGCTCCTGCCCAGGGGAAGAGAGTGAAGGCCTCGGGGACAGGGTTCCCAACGGCATCCTGGCCAGCGGCGTGGCCGGGGGCGGCCCCAGCGGGCCCTACAGGGAGCCCCCGTACCCCTGCAAGGAGGAGGAAGAGAACGGCAAGGATGCGAGCGAGGAGAGCGGGCAGAGCGAGAGCGAGGGGGGCAGCGGCCACGCCAGCGCCCACTACATGTACCGGCAGGAGGGCTACGAGACCGTGTCCTACGGGGACAACCTGTACGTGTGCATCCCCTGCGCCAAGGGCTTCCCCAGCTCCGAGCAGCTCAACGCCCACGTGGAGACGCACACGGAGGAGGAGCTGTTCATCAAGGAGGAGGGCGCCTACGAGACGGGCAGCGGGGGAGCCGAGGAGGAGGCGGAGGACCTGTCGGCGCCCAGCGCGGCCTACGCGGCCGAGCCCCGGCCCTTCAAGTGCTCCGTGTGCGAGAAGACCTACAAGGACCCGGCCACGCTGCGGCAGCACGAGAAGACGCACTGGCTGACGCGGCCCTTCCCCTGCAACATCTGTGGCAAGATGTTCACGCAGCGCGGCACCATGACGCGCCACATGCGCAGCCACCTGGGCCTCAAGCCCTTCGCCTGCGACGAGTGCGGCATGCGCTTCACCCGCCAGTACCGCCTCACCGAGCACATGCGCGTGCACTCGGGCGAGAAGCCCTACGAGTGCCAGCTCTGCGGCGGCAAGTTCACGCAGCAGCGCAACCTCATCAGCCACCTGCGCATGCACACCTCCCCCACCTAGAAGCCAAAGACCTTCTCCAGCCCGGGGCGCCCTGCAGGCCCGCCCCCTGCAGGCCCGCCCCGGGAACGATGGGAGAAAGAAGTAAGGAGGCCCAGGGGCCAGGCCCGGACCCCAATCCTAGAGGGGGTGGCTCCTGGTGACACCTCTAGCCAGCCCCCTCACCCCCACCCCCACCCAGAGCTTTAATCCACAGTCTGTACCAAGGAAAGAGAGCAGGAGGAGGCCGGGTCCCGGGCCCCAAAGGTATTGTGGGTGTGCAGTCTACCTCCAGATCCCGCCCAGGCCCCTGCCCCCTCCCCCAGGGCTGCCGCAAGGCCTGTGGGAGTGGGTCACGGGTCGTCCTCGGCCTTTTTGTGCAGGTCAGGTCTGAGCAGGGGGAGTGGGGACCTCCCTCTGCTGGAGGGTCAGGGCTGCCTGTGTCCCTGTGCGCAGGAGTGCTAGTCTGTGTGTGGGCCGCCTTGGCTCTGAGGGGAGCAGTGCTGGATGGGAGGCGATGGAGGCCCCCCCCCCCCTTGAGCCAGGGGGCCCTCACCGCCTACCTCTCCACAACTAAAGAGCCCTCTGGGCCGGGGTCGCTGTTATTCCTACTGATCTGTTCCTTTTTTCTTTGTGAGTTTTGTTTTTTAAACCAAAACCAACAAGAATTTATTTCCCTCCTGGCCCCTCTGGGCTGAGCCTGGGTCTGCAGACTGAATGTATGGGGCGCCGCCCCTCCCGCCTGGCTGCAGGCCTCGGGGCGCCACCCCTCCAGCCCCAGTAGCCCTTCCTGGCCAAAGGCTTCCCTGGGCCCCAGCCGCCTCGGCTGCCTCAGGAGAGAGAGTGCTTTTCCTATAGTTTCCGAGGAATCTTTGTTTAGAGGTACTTGTTTTTTATTAAGAGAAAGACCAGTGTAACGTTTATGTGAATGTTTGAACTGGAAGGTCTGGGGTTCGAGGGGGGAGGGGGGAGGCTGGACCGGGTGCCAGGGCCGTCGGTACTCGTTTTCCTTTGCTTTGTGTGCGTGGTGTGCGCAGTGCGTGTGGACAGATGTCGCGCTTTCCTTCTTCCTTTCCTGTCCTGTCAGGTGGAGAGACTTCTGACCTTTTGCTACCTCTTGAAATACACGGAGAACAGTACGCTGGCGGCTGGCAGCGGAGGCAGGGACACTTGTTTTCCTCTCGTTGGTGCACCACGACCTGCACGTACGCAGCCCCTCTCAGCGAGGCTCCTGCCGCTCCCCAGGCTGCTCTTGTGGGTGTCTCCCGGGCACAGGGCTGGCCTGAGTGTCTGCTGAGCCCGGGAGCCACGCAGCTCCGATCTGGGCCCAGGCGAGGGCGTGAGTGCTCCCGTTCCGGGGGAGCCAGGTATTGGGCACCGGGGCGATGGGCGCCAGCTCTTTTCTGCTCCATCCTGTTCCCTGGGCCTGTGAGCGTGAGCTGGGGAAGGAGCAGTGTCAGCCGGCGTGGAGGCGTGGGGAGGGCTGTCCAAAGCGATGTGTTCCCTCCGGGGGACAGGAAGGGGACTGGCCCGCTGCCACTCTGTCTCGGGGCTGGCTGCCACCCATTGGCCCAGCCCTGTCTGGTGTCACCCCTCGCCCCTTGCTGGGTTTTCTCCTCCAGTCTCAGCACCTCCATGGGCCGGAGCTCACAAGGCCAGACCAACGTGCCGAAGTTGGCTCCAGGGCTGAGCCGGTGGCTTTATCTTCTTCATTTTGCTTCATGCTTGTGCTTTTTTTCTCTTCTTTTTTTCTTTCTATTTTAAGTTCAGACCAAAAAATTCCAGAGTCATCCTTACCCCTAACCCTTCCAGAGGCCCTCCAGTGAAAACAGAGCCTGAGTTCAGGGACCCCAGTGGTGAGTGGTGTGTTTGGGACGGAGGGCTCCTGGGTGAGCCCTCAGGCAGTGCCCGCAGTCCTGAGCCAGGGAAACAGAAGCTGTGCCCAGGGTTTGGTTCCAGCCGGGCAGGACCTGCCGCAGGCCCCTTTGCTCTCCGACCCCACCCCACCCGTCAGCACTTAAGCCACACGACACAAAGTCTGTACTGCACGGGAGGGGCACACGCCCAGCCTGTGGGTGGCCTCCCAGCCGCGGGAGCCACATACGTGAGGTGACTCGGGAAAGTAGGCGATTCGTTTGCAGAGCTTCAGGGACTGGGCGTGAGGCCCCTCACTCAGCAACGTCTGTGCGACATAGTATTGTACCCACCTGAGTATTGTACCGAGCCTTCTCTGTATTTTAGCAAGAAAGAAAAACACTAGTTTCCTGATGAAGGTTTTAAGGGTTTGTGGGGCAGGGTGGACTGACACACACTTGGTTTTGTTTTCTTTTTTCCTTCGAGTTCATGTGGCGTGTGCCTGTGAGTGTGCGTGGAAATGTGTTAGGAGCCTCACAAGGAAATCAGGCCATGGAGGCCCCGGGCGGCTTACAGTTCTCTGCTTTAGTCACTTAATTCTTGAATGTTTTGGAGAAACAGGAAACAGAAAATAGCAGTTGTCATGTAGGAAAGAGGATAAACAACAACAAAAAGAAAAAAAGCAAAAAAAAAAAAAAAAAGCTCATACCCAAATTCACAAAACCTATTTTTTAAACCAAAGCACATTTTGAATGAGTATGGAACCTCAGCAGGCTCAGAAAAAAGATGCTAATATATTTATCTCATTGTTTACATAAACTTTTACAGTTTCAGACCTCAGCAGCTGGAAGGCCAGTCCCAGTGAGTCCTCACCTCTGGAGGCCCCTCCAGGTCGGCCGGGTAGAGCCCCCTGCAGAGGGCACATAGGGGGCGGGCAGTTCACCTGAGCCTTCTTTCCCAGCCCCGCCTCCAAGCCCAGCTGGCACCAAAGAGCTTGGGCCAGTGCTGACTGGCCCCCCCGGCCTTCTGGCCACCCCGGCCAACTGGCACCGCGGGGTGCTGTTGGCTCTGACCACAAGACCGAGGCTGGGCTTGGGCCTGGGATGGCGGTGAGCCCACCTCTGCTCTGCCTGAGACCCTGGGGTGGGTTGATGTGAGGGTCCCTCTCAAGCCAAAAAGCCAGGACCTTTGCACATCCATTGATTCTGGCTGGTCCCAGTCCCTGGGGACCCACCCCACCACCACCACCACCACCACCAGTGGCAGGAGGGGCTTACTGGGCTGGTCCTTACCAACACAGACGGTGCAAACACTCTGAACAGTGTTGTTTTTGTATCAATATGTTTGTGCAGTAATGAATGTATTTATTTCTCAGACTTGGGGCGAGTGAGAGGCAGCCCTGGCTCTGCCGCCACGCGCCCCTGCCAGACCGAGCCACTGCAGGGGCTCGTCCAGGGTTGCAAAACAAAGACGAACCTTTAAGCAAATAAAAATCTCAGAGACTCGCAGCATAGCCATACACCTCAGCCTGTGAACGAGCAATCCGGACCCAGACGGCTTTCAGAACCGCACGCAGCCATGCGTGTGCTTCCTGTTTAGTCACCACTCGGGGCTGGGCTGTCCCCTGCCCCCACCCCATCAGTATTCACTGGACTTGACCGAGTGCAGGAGTGCGATCTGGGCTGGCTGGCTGGGCAGGCAGACCCCAGCCGCCATCCCTGCAACCATCCTGAGCTGGGGTGAGGCCTGGGCAGCCGGAAAGGGCAGGACTCAGGGAAGAGGTCACTGTATCCGTCCTGTCCCCCGACTTGGGGGACAAAAGCAGAGGCGCCAGGCCTCCGGCGAACAAACAAGGGATCTCCGTTCTGCCCCTGAGGGACCAAGGCCCTTGCTCTTCCCCAGAGCCACGTTGGGGCAGGTGCTATTGAACCTGTGAATCCGATGCCAGGAAGAGGGGATGGAGAGGGAACTAACCAGAGCCTCCGTCTGACATTCCAAACGAGGGGGTGGGTGTGCACTGTGGGAACTGAGGCTGCCCAGTACCCCCCAGCTTCAGTCACCCCACTTTTTCTACCAGGAACTCCTCCCCCTACCTCACCTTGCTATTTATTGCTGTAATTTATTGACCTCAGAAATGCTGCATAACAGACCTCACTTGGGACAGGGAGGCTCTCCAGGCCCCCCCCTCCACTTGGCGGGGCCCTGTGGGGCCAGGTGCTGAGGGGAGCCTCTCTGTACCCACCCATCACTTGCTTTCCCCCTCCCCCCTTGGGGGACCCCAGGTTGGGCACTGGCCCATTCATAAATACCTCGAGGGGGAGGGAGAGGGATGGGGTTAAAGCTGTTTTGTTTAATTGGAACTGGAAGAGGGATCATGTCCTTGTTACGTCCTTCCCAGAAAGGGGGAGGGACACTGTGATCGCACTCCTGTACTGGCCACCGCCACTGTCAGTCATCACGTTGAGTTCACTTCCCTCAAGAGTTTGGATAAATTCAGGTCAGAGCTGCAAGTTCGCAGCCCTCACATGTCATAGAAAAGCAATTCACCTACGACTGATCTCTCCATTCAGAAGTGTGCAGTCTTAATGTACAGTGATGAGAAACTGTTATTTTATGATCTTTTCATTAAAAGCTTGATTGAAAACTACCTTTCGGACTTTCGGGGCCTGTGTGTTCCGTGGCTGTTCTTTCTTACAAAGTGACAGACTGCTTTCCTTGCTGACCAGCTCTCCGGGGCTGGCATCCTCTTGGGCAGTGTGGGCCTCAGTTAGCCAGGCAGTGGGTGTGTAGGGAGCATGTGGACCTGGTGGCCTGGGTGAGGGGAATGGCTTTGCCCAGGGCCACCTGTTGGGGCAGCCATGTCGGCTGGGGCGGGGCAGCGGCTCTCATGTTCTCGCTCCTTCCTTTGCTTCCTGCTTGGCCTTGGAAGGACTGCCCAGGGTCTCTCTCTCCAGCCCCCTTTGCTCTCCGGTCCCCACTCCAGGGAGGCTGTTGAAGGGTGAGGCCACTGACTGGGTGGGGAGGGGGCAGGAGGGAGGAAAAGAGAATAAAGAGAATCACCAGTCTCTGGGAGCAGGGCCGGTAAATGAGATTCTCTGGGGGACTTCTCCCAGCCAGCAGGGCGGGAGCCCTGGGTGAGTGAGGAAGGAAGAGGAGTAGGGGTGGGGTTAGGAGGTCAGTCTGCGAGCTTAGACCCGGCACCATGGACTGGCATCCCAGGAACCCCAGGGCTGCAGCAGATGAGCCCTGGGTTCCAGGCCTCCAGCAGAGCATGGGCATTGCTGCTCTACATCACGGTAAGTGCCATTCAGCCGTTTTACAATTTGTGTTTTATCAAAGCAACACCTGAACTTAGTTTAAATCACCATATGGTTCTTTTTTAAATTTTTTTATTTAAGGTTTTTATTAAGGAGAGAGGAAGGGAGAAGGGGAGAGAGAAGCATCAATGATGAAGTCAATGTTTGTCTCAGCCCTTCTGTGGGGACATTTTCTAAACGTGCAGAGAAGTAAAGGAAGCCTTTAAATGGCTCACGAACCTGGTAAAGCCACCAGGCACGTTATTAAAAGGTTTCAGTGCTGCCAGAGGTTCCTGTGGATGGTCCCTGCCTCTGGGTCTGTTAGGTAACATGGACACCGCCACCAACTCTCTTTCCAGAATCTGAATGAGTTGTGTGGACACGCGAGACCTGTGCTCGAGTGGCTGGGCACCGGATCCATGCTCTCCAGCCAACTGGCATAGCCCAGTCTCCGGCCGGTAGCCTTGGGCTGGAGGAGGGAGGAGCCAACTGGGAGGGGCTGGCTTCCCCCCCACCCCACCCCAGGGACCTGCAGGTACTGTGCACCTAAGGGGAGGCTGTTGAAGGGCCAGGCCCTGACTGGCTTTCCGGGGGAAGACAGTCACTCCGTGGGGACGTGGTGCCTTAGATGGGCAAGTAGGAGGGAGAGGGAGGGTTACCTGGCTGAGTGGCGCCAGCAGGTGGCGCCGAGAGAACCAAGAATTAACCTTTGCCTGAGGGGCTGAGAGAGATAGGTTTCTGCCCTCCTCCCCCAGTGAGCAGAGGAGAGAGCCCAGTGCAGGGAAGGTGTCCTGGCCGGGTGAGCTGGGAGCTTGATGGGCAGCCCAATCTGCTGGGCACTGGCGCTGACTAGGACCATGTCAGAAAGCTTTCACCTTTCTCATATATTGCAGTGCTTTTCTCTACAAATGTCTACTTTCCATTATAAAAATAACAAATGTTGACCCTAAAAGACAACACAGGTACGCAAAAAAGAGAAAATAAGAAAACTCATCATTGGATCTTTAGGAGTGACCTAGATTTTAATTGTAAAAACAGGGCTTCCCATCCTAGCCGTTTTTGTTCAATGAATAAGGGTCCAGGGTTCGATTCTGGTCAAGGGCATGTACCTAGCTTGCAGGCTCCTCCCTGGCCTGCGGTGTGTGTGTGTGTGTGGAGGCAACCGATTAATGTGTTTCTCTCACATAAATGTTTCTGTCCCTCTAACACTCCCTAAAAATCAGTGGAAAATACCCTTGACTGAGCATTAGCAACAACAAGCAGGGACTCTAACTGAACAGAGGACGGCAGAAATGGGTGCAGTAGGACCACAGGATCAAGGTCAGGGAAGGTGATGCCCGATCGATGTTTCAAGGGAAGGCTGTTCGGTCTGTATAGGTCAGTGTATGAAAAGTACCGAGACATACCATTAGCTGGATTGCTTAGGGCCGTGGTCGGCAAACTCATTAACCAACAGAGCCAAATATCAACTGCACAACGATTGAAGTTTCTTTGGAGAGCCAAATTTTTAAAACTTCTAACGCCACTTCTTCAAAATAGACTCTCCCAGGCTGTGGTATTTTGTGGAAGAGCCACACTTAAAGGGGCCAAAGAGCTGCACGTGGCTTGTGAGCCACGGTTTGCCTACCGCTGGCCTAGTGGATGTCGGGGGGCTAACATGGCCACCCAGGGAGAAGACTGTGCCTAACCCAGACTGGGGGAGGAGGCTGGCTCTCCGAGGGACTTTGAAGCTGAGTCCTGAAGAAGGGGCAGACCTGGGCCACACAGGCTGACTGGGGAGGCAGGCAGGTGCTTCCGGTGGGAATTGGGGATGCAAAGGCGGGGCTGCTGCTGGAATCAGACCTCAGTCAGCTGCTCCCTGGCAGGGTTCCGAGGCACCAAGGTCAGGGTGGTTTGTTTCCATGACTACTGCAGCCCACGCCCCCTCCCCCCCTACCTCCAGGCCACTGAGGGGAAGCAGCTTGGGTTTCCAGAACAACTTAATTAGCTCCTGGCCTCACCCTGAAGAGGCTTTCCTTATCCAGATAGGAGTGTGGGGGTGGGTGGGAGAGGTTGGACTGCCCCGAGGGACACCCCTGCCCTGTGGGCATGCCCAGAGTACCCATCAGCTCACCCTCAGCTACAGGAAAGCCAGTGTCATGGCTCATGATGGCTAGACACTATTTCCATCTTCTCCCTTGAACTGAGCGGGGACTGGGCACCCGGCCTGCCACTGTCCTCGCTGGACCTCGGTTTTCCCATGATGCTCGCCCAGTGTGGGTGGTGGGGGTCTTGGGGACACTACATGGTTAGGGGAACCATTCAGGCTGGGCCTGGAGAGAGAAGTGACCTCTGGGAATGGGGGCACTGTTCCCTCCAACAGGACTGACAGGCCCAACCTTGTCAGCTTATATTCTCCAACAGCCACAGGAAAACGGAAAAGAAAACGTGAATTTTAAGTGGATCAAATATATTAAAAATATTTCAATCTATAGTCAGTGTAACATTATTAATGAGTGTTTACAGAGTGGACCAGCCACTTTGCAGAGCTCAGCAGTCACGATCCGGAGTCTTAGTGCCGGGGCTGGCTCATGCCTCGGTGGTGCTGGGCTTAGTGCTCAGAGCCTTACCCATGTGACCTCACTGATTCCGTCAACCTCATGAGGGAGAATCTAGTCATAGCCCCCACGTTACAGATAGAGAAACTGAGGCATGGGGTCTAAGGCTGTACCACATTTACTGAAGGCTGCCTTAGGAATGAGTGTATGCCCTAGTTGACCCCGAGAGATGAGGGAAAAACTATGGGAATCTTCCTCCCCAAAGGGACCTGCGTCTGGGCACCTCCTGCCGCCCATTGTGACGCGCGCGGACTCCTGGTCCCCGAGAGACAGACGGCAGCGGCGGCGGCGGCGGGCGGAGCTCGGGGAGCCATGGCCGAGACGCAGGAGCTGCTGCTGCAGCTGCAGAAGGACAACCGCGACGGGCGCCTGAGGAAGCAGGAGCTGGAGGAGCTGGTGCGCGGGCTCGAGGCGGAGAGCGAGAGCCTCACCGGCCGCCTGCAGGACCTGCGCGAGCGCGAGCGCGGGTGCGGCCCCGGTCCCCGCGGCGGGTGTGCGACCGTCGGTCCGGCCGACCCATCCGTTATCCTGCCCTGTCCGGCCCGAACCTCTGCGCTAGGGCGTCGGGACCGGGGAGCTCTACTCAGGGGACCCACGAAGGGGAGGACTGAGTCCGGCGCGTGGCGCATGGCGATCGGGACGTGGGCTTCGTCGGCCCCACCAACGGCCAGGCCCCCGGTGCCGCGGTGCCTGAGCGCCAGCAACGTCTGTCTTCCCCGCAGCCTGCAGCGGAGGCAGAGCCAGGCGGCGGGCACCGTGGGCGGGGAGGCGCGCGAGGCGGCGCGGGAGCGTGCGGAGCGGGCGCGCGGCCTGCTAGAGGCTGCGGAGCAGCGCAAGCGGGACCTGGTGCGGCCCGGGGCCCCGAGGGGCAGTGCCTGCGGGGGGCGCAGCCCTGGTGGGGCGGTGCCCGTGGAGGGGCCCGGCCGGGTGTGGGGCGGGGTCGCGGGGAGGGCAGGACCTCAGAGAGGCTGCCATCTCCTCCATCTCCGCAGGAGCAGCACAACCGGCAGCTGCAGGAGCAGTGGGAAGAGCTGTCAAGTCAGGTACCTGCAGGCGATGCCGTTTCTTGTTTCCCCTAAAGTCCCGCTCTAGTTCCTGCTCCCTTTCAGCCCCGGGGTGTTCCTCCCCCCCCCGCCCCCAGCCTGCGAGCCCCCCTCACAGAGCCCCCCCCCGCAGCTGTTTTACTACGGAGGCGAGCAGCAGAGCCAGCAGTACCAGGAGCAGCAGCTCGAGACCCAGCTGTTAGCGCTGCAGGTGCGGGGCGGCCCTGCGGGCTGGAGGGCGGCGTGGCGGGGTGGGGTGGGGGAGGGGTTCTGGGGACCGGGGACGCGGCCCTGAGGCGCGGCCGGCGGCTCTTGACTGTCTTGTATTCAATGGAAGAAACAACTGGAGTTGCTGGAGGCCAAGCAGGCCGTGCAGGCGGAGGGCCTGCGGCAGGTGGGCGCGGAGTCGGGGTCTGAAGGGAAGGGCGGCCGGGTGTGCAGGCGGAGGCTGGGCTGGTGCCGGAAAGTGCAGAGGGGGGTGTGTTCCCGACTCTGCCCCCCCCCCCCAAATCTAATCGAGGCTCCTCGGATCCCAGGGCGCACAGCGGACCGAGGAGGCGTGGGCCAGCTTCCAGGAGCAGAGCGGAGTCCTGCAGGTGCCCCCTTCCCTCGCCCTAGGTCCTAAGAGCCGCCAGCCTCCGCCTCCACCGCAGCCTTCTCTCCGCCTCCCCCAGAGCCGCGGCCCGCCTCAGGCCCGGCCTCAGGCCCGGTCCCCGCCTCCGAACCCCTCCCCACCCCCGGCCCCGGCCCGGCCCCGCCTCAGGCCCGGTCCCCGCCTCCGGCCCGGTCCCCGCCTCAGGCCCCGCTCCGCCTCCAGCCCTGTCTCCGCCTCCGTCCCCCTCCCCACCCCCGGCCCCAGCTCGGCCCGGCCTCAGGCCTGGTCCCCGCCTCCGGCCCGGTCCCCGCCTCAGGCCCGGTCCCCGCCTCAGGCCCCACCTCAGGCCCGGTCCCCGCCTCCGGCCCGGTCCCCGCCTCAGGCCCGGTCCCCGCCTCCCGCCCGGTCCACGCCTCAGGCCCCACCTCAGGCCCGGTCCCCGCCTCAGGCCCCGCCCCGCCTCAGGCCCCGTCTCCGCCTCAGGCCCCGCCCGGCCTCCGTCCCCCTCCCCACCCCCGGCCCCAGCCCGGCCCCGCCTCAGGCCTGGTCCCCGCCTCCGGCCCGGTCCCCGCTTCAGGCCCGGTCCCCGCCTCCCGCCCGGTCCCCGCCTCAGGCCCCACCTCAGGCCCGGTCCCCGCCTCCGGCCCGGTCCCCACCTCAGGCCCGGTCCCCGCCTCCCGCCCGGTCCCCGCCTCCGGCCCGGTCCCCGTCTTCGGCCCGGTCCCCGCCTCCCGCCCGGTCCCCGCCTCAGGCCCCACCTCAGGCCCGGTCCCCGCCTCCGGCCCGGTCCCCACCTCAGGCCCGGTCCCCGCCTCCCGCCCGGTCCCCGCCTCAGGCCCGGTCCCCGCCTCAGGCCCCGCCTCCGGCCCGGTCTCCGCCTCAGGCCCCGCCCCGCCTCCGGCCCGGTCCCCGTCTTCGGCCCGGTCCCCGCCTCCCGCCCGGTCCCCGCCTCAGGCCCCACCTCAGGCCCGGACCCCGCCTCAGGCCCGGTCCCCGCCTCCGGCCCGGTCCCCGCCTCCGGCCCGGTCCCCACCTCAGGCCCGGTCCCCGCCTCCCGCCCGGTCCCCGCCTCAGGCCGGGTCCCCGCCTCAGGCCCCGCCCCGCCTCCGGCCCGGTCCCCGCCTCAGGCCCCGCCTCCGGCCCGGTCTCCGCCTCAGGCCCCGCCCCGCCTCGGTCCCCCTCCCCGCCCCTGGCCCGGCCCCGGCCTGGCCCCCGGTCCGATCCCCGCCTCCACCGACGCCGGCCTCCGTCCTGAGACCTCCCTCCCGTCTCCCCCAGGAGCTGCAGGGGAAGGTGATGGAGGCGGCGGCCTCGCTGGATGCCTCGCGAGTCAGCAAGGAGCTGTAAGGGGTCACCTGTGGGTGTGGGGGGCCTGAGGCCGGCACATCGCCCACCTCCCGCCTGTCCCGCAGCTTCAACGCCCTGCCGCGCCGCGTGCCGGACTGCGCGGGCTCCCTCATGGAGGAGGTGGCCAAGGCCGAGTGTGTGAGCCTGCGTCCGGGCGGGAGGGCTGGAACCGGCCGCCCCCTCCGGGATACCCGCACCACCGGGATACCCGCCCCCTCCGGGATACCCGCACCACCGGGATACCCGCACCACCGGGATACCCGCACCCACCGGGATACCCGCACCCACCGGGATACCCGCACCCGCGGGCCGCCTCCCCACGGGCCCGCCTCCCCACGGGCCCGCCTCCCCACGGGCCCGCCTCCCCACGGGGCCTCGCCTCCCCACGAGGCCCGCCCTTGACAGATCCCCTCCAATGGGGCTCCCCCTCACACCCGCGGGGCCCGCCTCCCCCACGAGGCCCGCTTATTGACAAATCCGCCCTCACGGGGCCCCCCACTCCTGTGAGCCCGCGATTCCCGTCCCCCCACCTCCTGTGAGGTACCTTCCGCTCCCCCGAGGCGCGCGTAGAGCTGGACGCCGCTCTGTTTCCGCAGAAGAAGCGCCTGTTCGGCGGTGCGGGCGCCATGGGCGCCAGGTGAGGCGCGGGGCGGGCGGCGGCGCGCGGGGCGGGGCGCGGGCGCCAGGCCGCGGCGGCTGGTCCCTCACGCGGCCGCCTGTCCGCAGGCTGTGGGCGCTGAGCGCGCTGCAGGTGCGGCTGCTGGTCCCGCTCGGCGCCCTGGCGCTGCCGCTGCTCTACCTGGTGCTGGTCAACCCCGCGGCCCTGCGCCGCCTGCTGCCGCGCCTGGGCTCCGCCGCCGCCTTCCGCCGCCTGCGCTACACGCTGTCGCCGCTGCTCGAGCTGCGCGCGCGCGGGCTGCTGCCCGCCTAGGACCCAACACGTCGGCCTTGGTCACCTCACCCGTCTCCGCGTGGTTTTTGGGCGTTTGGGGGGCCCTGGGGAGGCTCCTGGGGGGGCCCTGGGGAGGCTCCTGGGGGGCCCTGGGGAGGCTCCTGGGGGGGCCCTGGGAAGGTTCGGGGGGGGGCCCTGGGGAGGCTCCTGGGGGCGGGCCGTGCGCTCCTCGGTCCGGCGCCGGTTCTGGCACCTCGTCCTCTGGGCACGGGCCTTCCAGGCGGACCTTGCGGCTAGAGAGGCCGGAGGCTCCCCGGGCCCGGCCTCCAGCTTGGGTAGGGCGCCCCCTCTCGGCGCTCGCTCGCTCCGGGCGGCCCCGCGGGAAGACGCTTTCCTAAGGGCGCCGGCTGCTGCGCGGGAGCCCGCAGGACGTTGGTCTGTATGGGAGGGTTGGTGTCTGTGGCAGTCTGTTTCCCCCTCTGTTTCCTCCACCCGCCGCGGGTGCGGGTTTGCATCCCCGGCTGCGGGTGGGGGTTAGAACCCCCTACGGCGCCCCTTTGCTGGTTCTCTCTCCAGGTGGGCTCTCCAAGAGGCAGGACACTTGGGCAGCTTCCCCGGGGTCCGCTTCTGTGTCCGTGTTCGCCACTTGGGTCTTTTCGTTCAGGAAATGATGGCCCTTCGTTTGTATCATCTTGTCTGATACAAACACTGCTCCGATTTTATTTACGGTTTTCCTTCGGTGGTGAAATGGTTCCATGGAGCTACTTGTGCGGACACACACGTGTTCGTGCTGTGGCCTTGAAACCAGTGCTTTCTTGTTGATTTGTACTCCCTAGGTTTTGTTTTGTTTTGTTTTTGGCTTAAATTTGTTTATGGAATTCTTATCAAATTTTCAAATTTTAACAAATTTAAGAATTTTGTGCAGGGTGTCCTAAAAAAATCCATTCTTGTCTGTAAGTCACAAAGACATTCTTACACTTGAGGTATTCTAGTTGATGTAAATACTTTGTTTTCCCGTTCATACATTGGGACTCACTAGGGTTTATGTTGTGAGGATCTTGCATTTTAATACACATTTTAGACTTGGCTTGTCAGCCTGGGATTTTGATTATACTGGATTTAGAGATCAATTTGTAGAAAGTGTGTCTTGCAATCCTCTAACACGATGTCGCTCCTTTTTTTAAAAAAAAAAAATTTCCCCTAAGCATAGTTTGTATTTTTTAGTGTAGAGATCTTGTACATTTTTAACTTTACCCCCAGGTATTTTATGTTTTTTGGATGCTATTAAAAAATGGTATCGATTTTCAAAAGTTCATCTTCCAACTGTTCATTGCTAGCAATACAACTGACTTTAAAAATATATATTTTTATTGATTTCCGAGAGGAAGGGAGAGGAATAGAGGGATAGAAACATCAGTGATGACAATCATTGATCCGCTGCCTCCTGCACGCCCCCTACTGAGGATGGAGCCTGCAACCCTGGGCATGTGCCCTTGACTGGGAATCGAACCCAGGACCCTGCAGTCTGCAGGCCAGCACTATCCACTGAGCCAAATGAGCTGGGGCACAACTGACTTTTTTTTTTTTTTTTTTTTAATTTGCTTGGCCTTTATATTAGTAGAAAGTAAAAAAACAACCACCACCAATGACTATCCTAGGTTATGCCGAAAGAGGAAGCAGGAAGGAGTGAAGATGGACAACTCTGGAGCCCCGGAAGGGAGCAGCGGTGAGGTTATCACATTAGCATGAGCGCTCCGAGGTGAGCAGGCGGGGTGGTTGGACATGTACATGGAAGTCCTGTCCAGAGCGTGGCCCAGCTCCTCGCTGATGGCTTTGCACTTCAGTTTCTGAGCGCACAGTTGTCTTCTAAGTCATCAATGCTTTTCTCCAACGTAGTGACTGACCTCTCCGCAAGCTCAGCCCCCGTCTCAGCCTCCTTCAGCTTGTCAGAAAGGACCTTGATGCCGAAACCTGTTTGGCTCAGTGGATAGAGCGTCAGCCTGCAGACTGAAAGGTCCCGGGTTCGATTCCGGTCAAGGGCATGTACCTTGGTTTCGGGCACATCCCCAGTGGGAGGTGTGCAAGAGGCAGCTGATCGATCTCTCTCAGATCTCTCTCATCGGTGTTTCTAACTATCCCTCTTCCTTCCTCTCTGTGAAAAATCAATAAAATATATATTTAAAAAAAGAAAGGACCTTGATCTCCTCGTATTTGTCTTCCTTCTGAGAGGACTTATTGTTCTTCCAGCTGTTGAACGTGGCCTTCTGAGAGCTCCGCCTGCTTCTCTGCACGTTCCGGGCCGCTCTCTGATGACTAGCTAACCTTCCTGCTGGAGGTCGGCATCTTCAGCCATGCGCTCGGCCTTTTTCAGTTGGATCTCCTGAATTTCCATTTTCTCCTCCTCCTCCTTTTTGGGCTCGACTTTCCATGACTTTCATTCCTCTCTCGCTCTCATCGGCTGCCTTCTCGGCAGCTTCCTTCAGTTTCTGCAAAGCTGTTGCCAGACGCTCTCTCTCGTGCTCGATCCAACTCTTCTACCAGCTGGATGCGTCTGTGCAGAGAAGCGACCTCGGCTGGGGGGGGGGGGGGTTCCTCCGCTTCCTTTTGCGGTCCAGCTGGCGCTGCAAGCTGCCCCCTCACTCCCCCGCGGCGTCCGCCTGCTCCTGCTCTGGGCTGCGTATCTGCCCCCAGCGAGCTGCTCCCCGCCAGCCCATCGCACAGGGCAACCGGCGGGCCCTTGCGGGCTGGGCTGCGATGGGAGAGGCTGGCTGCTGCGCTCCCCAACGCCGTGCCACCCCGCCCAGCCTCACCGCACTACGCTGCGCCCCCTTCGGCCCTGGACCAGCCCAGCGAACCGCAGGGGCCCGAGCACCGACGGCGGAGGCGAGCACCACAGCTGACTTTTGTCTATTCCCTGTGATATTGCTGGACTTCCGTTCTTGGGTCTTTTCTGTACACTCCTTGGGGATCTATAGGCAATTTTACTAGTGTTGTCTGTGAAGCCAATAAAATTCTCTTTTCCAACCTTAACTACTGCTGGCATTTTAAAAATATATGTTTTATTGATTTTTTTTTTTTTTTTTTACAGAGGAAGGTAGTTAGAAATATCGATGAGAGAAAAACATCGATCAGCTGCCTCCTGCACACCCCCTACTGGGGATGTGCCCATAACCGAGATACATGCCCTTGAGACTGGAATCAAACCTGGGACCCTTCAGGCTCACGCTCTATCCACTGAGCCAAACCGGTTTCGGCTACTGCTGACATTATTAATGCCCAGCATACCGAACAATGCACATGGGAAGTGGTGACAAGTACCGTTGTCTTGCTCCTGAAGGGGGGAATGCCTTTGGTTTTTCATCATTTTATAAGTATTTCATCAAGATGTTAGCTGTTTTTCTTAGGGGACCATTGTCAGATTGAGGAAGGGTCCTCCTGTTTTTAGTCGGCAGAGTTTTTATTATGAATGGGTATTGAGTTTTGTCCAGTGTTTTTTTGAACATACTGAAATAATCATATGGTGTGCCTGCTTCAGTTCGTGAATGTGAATTAAACTACTTGAATGTGAAGCTAGCCTGGCGTTACTGGGATAAGGCCCACTTGTCATGGTTGTCCTTTTTATACATTGTGTTCAATTTGGTTAAAGATTACTGCATCGTCTGTGTCCAAGAAAGGAATACTACTTTATAATTTTATTTTCTTGGTATGGTCTTGTTTTGTTTTCTTATCAGGGCTGTGCTACCTTCATAAAAAAAGAATTGGGAAGTGCTCTGTTTCCTCAGAGTATGTGTAACATTGGCATTATTTCCTTAGATGTTTAGATCAGTGATTTTCTTTTTTTTTTTTTTAAATATATATTTTATTGACTTTTTTACAGAGAGGAAGAGAAAAGGATAGAGAGTTAGAAACATCGATGAGAGAGAATCATCAATCAGCTGCCTCTTGCACACCCACTACTGGGGATGTGCCCGCAACCAAGGTACATGCCCTTGACTGGAATCAAACCTGGACCTTTGATTGATTCAAAGGCTGATGCTCTATCCACTGAGCCAAACCGGTTTTGGCTCACCTGCTATTTAAAAAAAAAAAATATGGCCGACGCTCTATCCACTGAGCCAAACCGGTCCTGGCTAAAAATATATATATTTTATTTATTTTTTACAAAGAGGAAGAGAGGGATAGAGAGTTAGGAACATTGATGAGAAACATCCATCAGCTGCCTCCTGCACACCTATTGGGGATGTGCCTATCACCAAAGTACATGCCCTTGACCGGAATCGAACCTGGGACCTTTCAGTCCGCAGGCCGACGCTTTTATCTACTGAGCCAGACCAATTAGGGGCTCTCATCTGTATTTAACCAATAGGTTGCATTTTTAATTTTAGTGACTTATTTCTAGATGTCCCGTGTCTTGTTTTGTCTCAGATCTTGACTTCTTACCTGCTTAAACTAATTAGAGGATCATAGTGAGGGGGGGTAGATGGCTGCTGCCAGGAGCTAGTGCCACAAAGGTTTGGAGTTCCAAAAAGGAGCGCTTAAACATGAACTACAGGAAAGTGGGAAGAGACCAGAGCAAAGCAGGACACTGAGTGATGCCTGCGCCAAGGAGTGACGTGGGCAGAACTGGCCAGGACTGCCAGTGGCGTCCACAGGACCCCGAGGGGAGCAGCTTGGGAGCTGGAGCGGTTAGGGAGGATGCAGTTCCTTTCGGAACATCTGCATGGGGGAGTCACCTTTGGGTGGCAGCTCTAGCGGGGAGGGGCCCTGGACGGCCTGTGGGTGTGGGCTGCACAGCTGGCTGGCCCTCACCTCGTTCCTGAGGAAACCCTGTCCCTCTCTCCCTGCACCTCCAGGAATCCCTTTTCAGCTGAGCGTGCCCCTGGGACCAAACAAGGAACCTGATCCTCGGTTCAAACAGCACGTCTGTTGGCTTTATTTCCTTCACATTGGTTAAATAGGAAGTGGGAAATCATTTTCATACACAAGAAAATACTTCATGTACCTATGAAATACGACAGGTAGGGAATGTGTTCAGTGCAAACAGAGTTCCGCCCGTGCAGAGGCCGTGCCAGCGGTGATTGTCGTTTTGGTCTCGCCACGTGGTCCACGCCGGGGGGGAGGAGCGGTGGCCAGGCTCTGCACGGTGTGCTTTGTCCTATAAAAATAACTCCACGGGATGAAATGACAGGGCTCCTGGCAGTTCACCCCCTTTGACCTTGCACGCGGTGGGGCAACGGAGGGCTCGCAGGGCTCCGTGATTGCGAGGGGCTCGGTGGGCCCGCAGCAGCTGGTGCTCCGTCGGTGTCCTCAGTAGGGGATGTCGTTCTGATAGTACTGGATCATGTCGTAGGTCCGGCTCCTGGGGGGCAGGAGAGAGAGGAGGCTGGACGGGGCCCCGAACCCTCCCTGTCCTTCACCCTGACAGCTGCCCTTCACCCTGACAGCTGCCCTTCAGAGTCCCTCCCACTCCTCCCTGGACGAACACATGTAAAACTGCAGACCCTCTGGCCTCCTGCCAGCCCCTCCTGCGCCCAGGCCCTCCTCCTTCACCAAGAGCCACGCTGTGCCCCCATCTCCTGCTCGGCCTCTGAGGCCACCTCTCGCTCAATGGGCCCTAAATGCGGGCTCCAGGGGATGGCCCTTCCTCAGCCAGATGCCTGCCCCTGATCCCAGAGGTCCGTCTACAGGAGCTGTCCCCTGCCTGTGCAGGTGCCACTCTAGACCTTTCCTGGCGTGTGGCACCCAAATGAGTGATACTGGGCTCAGCCATGTGCCTCATTTCACCGGCAAAACCGGCATCGGAGTATTTCCTGGTATTGCCTTCCAAACCTCTCTTGCTGACTCGGAAGTCATTCCCCACCCCACCTGGAGCCACCTCCCCCGTCAGGACCACATGGCGCTGCTCCTGTGCTGTCAGCCCAGCCAGTGCCCACCTGACCTGTCCCGTTCTTGTTAGGACCCACTGGGCACCGGTTCTCAGGTTCCAGCAGACTCTGCCCAGAATCCTGACCCACCTCTTCTCACCAGTAGCCGTGGCGGTGAGAGCCACGTGGTGAGAGCTCCCCTGTTTCTCACAGCAATGCTGAGTGGCCATCCCCACCCTCCTCCTGCTGCTGCTGCTGCTTCTCACCTGGTCCTGCCGGGCCTGCACGCCCCCCCCCAAGGACCTTCCCCCCCCCGCCCCCCCCCCCCCCCCCCCGGTGGCTCCCTTGGCCTCAGGCTCAGCCTCAGGTGGGCGTGGTTTCTGGCCGTCAGGCCCTGCTGGGTGTCCCTCAGCACGTCCCAGCCCCTCTACCAGCACCCCGCACCCCTGAGCGCTCACTTCAGGGGGTTCGGGGCAGGCTCCCAGAATGAGCTTCTTGTCCTCTGGCCCAGGCCCAGTCCCAGCAGGTGCCCGGAGAGCACCGAGGTGTGGGGGGCGATGCAGGGGAGGAGGTAAGGGGGGATGACTCGCCTGTTACTGAGGAAGCAGCTCTGAATGACCTTCATGATGAAATTCGCAGCCTCTCGCTCAGTCATGTTGGGGCTGAACCTGTGCCTGCAGAAAGGCTGTGTCAGGGCTGCCCTCCCCACAGGCTGTGCTCTTGCCCAAGGACTAACCTGAGTGCTTCTAGGGATTGTTCGGCCCAGGTCAGGCCCGGGCCATGTTCCCTCCTGAGGGAACACTGTTCCCCGCTGGCCTAGAGGCTGTTCCCTTCCCCAGCACCTCCAGGGCTAAGGGGCCCCTGGCTGAGGCAGGACTAGTACAGGCCACGCCCCTGCAGCCAGCAGTCTGGGATGGCACTGCATCCTTCTGGGTACGTCCTCAGCGGTGGCTGGTGACTGCCTTGCCCCGGAACCCTGTCTGCTCTGGGATTCCAAGAGCGCTCGGCCTTGATAGAAATCAGTTACCCCTCTCAAGAGGACCCCACCTTGGTGGGAGGGAAGTGCCCCCACCCCAAATGGCCTCTGTGTCCACCCGGGACCTACTTCAAGAGCTTGATTGTCTGACCACGAAAGCAGGGCAGGCCTGTGTCCAACATGAGGGTGACCAGAGAGACGACTGCATCCATGTAGGGCCTGGGGAGAGGCAGGGAGGGAGGGGACAGAGGCCGGTGAGTGGAGTGGCCTGCTCAGCCCTGTGGCCTGGCCATCTCTTGCCCCCTCTGCCACCTTTCACGTCTCTCCGGGGCAGGCCTGCAGCCCCCAGGCTGGGCTCACCGTCCCTGAGCAGACCGAGCAGTGGTGCTCTGGTCCCCCCGCCCGAGACCCCAGTCATGGCTTCTGTGCCCCGGGAGGCAGCGTGGCTGCAGCACAGGGTGCCCTGGCCCTCCTAGAGGGTGTGCACCAGGGAGGTGTGACGTAGCTGTGACAGACTCTGGGTTGGAGGCCAAGTGTCACACACACGGCTGCGGGGCCTTGGCCACATGACACTGGCACAGGCGGGCAGAGAGGGGCGACGGGAAGCGAGGCGCTGGGCTACCAGGTGGCCTCCGGCCCTCCATCCACAAAGGGACCTTCTCTGGTCTGGCTGTGCTGGCTGAGTGGCAGCCAGGACTGGAGCCAGGCTGTCCACGCCCCTCCCCGGGACTCACCGCACGGCCAGGTAGCCGCGGACACACATCTCCATGAACCACTTGAAAGGCGTGGCCTCCATCTTGCCTCCCATGATCATCACCATCTCATCTGTCAGCTTGATGTCCGGCTCCCAGCCAAGGTTGCCGCCTGGCGAGCTTTCAAACATGAAGCCAAAGTCTGCAGAACCCCGAGAAGCCATTTGTGAGGGGATCAGATGCCAGGGAGACGGGGGGGGGGGGGTGTGTGTGTGCTTCAGCCGGGGCTGGGAGCCACCAGCTGCCCATCCCCCCAGGAGTGGCCACAGGTCACGCTTACTTAGGGGCGGAGAGGAGCGAGCAGAGGCGAGAGGCCGGTGCCGCCGAGGCGGATGAGCTTGGCTCTGGTTTCCAACCTCAGAGTTCTCCACGCCCCATGGCCCCACTTTCTACTCAAAACTGGACTTGAACCCTGACCCTCCCCAGCTGGGGGCGCCAGCACCCCTGCACCTCCTGTGCTTCAGGGGGAAGGCAGAGGAGGAGGGCGGCGCCAGGGGGGCTGACCGATATGGATGATGTGGCCCTTCTTGTCCAGCATGATGTTGCCGTTGTGCCTGTCCTTGATCTGCAGCAGGAACAGCAGGAGGCTGTAGGCGGCCATGCTTCGGATGAAGTTGTACCGCGCCTGCGTGAGACAGCCTGGTGCTAACGGTGGCCGTGGGGGCAGTGCCTCCCGGCTCTGTGCCCAGGGGCGGTAGGCCCTTCCCATGCCCGTAAATTCCGAGGGTTTCTTAAATACCCAGGAAGGTTGCTGGGTGCCCTGGCTTTACCCCCAAATGTAGGAGGACTCAAGACAAGCAGGGACGGGGAAGCAGGGTCCCCCTGAGGGGCAGGGCGGAGAGCACACACAAGCCCAGGCTGGGAGCTGTCCTGCCGGTCACCTGCTGGAAGGCCAAGGTGGACTCGTCCCCGTACTGGCGTGTGAAGTAGTCATACATGCCGAAGTCCGTCTGGCGGCCCAGCTGGTCCCGAGAGGTGCAGTCGGGGATGCACTCGATGACCCCGCACTAGGGAGGAAGGCCAGGTGCCAGGCCTGTGAGCTGGCCGCGCTTGGCCAAGGCCTGACGGGCAGCTGGCGGGCTCCTGCGGGGAACTTACCCCGGGGGCGGTGGCCACCACTCGGTAGGGGAAGACAAAGAGATCCAGGCCGACCAGTTGGAAGATGTTTTTGAAGAGGTCGATGATCTGCAGGGCCAGCATGTCCTGGGAACCGAGGAGACACAGGGTAGGGGGCCAGCCTCCTCCAGCTCACGTGACTCTTGGGGCCCCTGCCCGCTGAGAGAGGGATGAAGGCTTCGGGGCCTGGCCTCACTGACCACCAGGCCCTGGGCTGAGCCACACTGCCTGGTGGGGGGTGAGAGTAAGAGGCACCCAACCTCAGGGCAGCTCCCTCTCGGCAGCTAGTGGGTGCAGAGCAGGAGGGTTCCTGGAAGGGCCCGGGTGGAGAAGGCCCTGACTTACTCTGCAGCACCGGACCCCACAGAACCAGACTTGCCCTGTGCGTGTAAGCTCTGACTGACCGGGCCTGGCCGTACCTGTCGGCAGTCATCTCCCACTTTGAAGATGGCCGCCTGCCAGGAGATCTTCTGGCCGTCGGCCTCCTGCGCGCTGCCCTGGTCCTCGGCGTCGGAGCAGCACCGCAGACCTGTGTGGTGGGAGCAGAGGCTGCCTGTGAGCCGAGGCAGTGAGAGGCCCTCTGAAGGGGCCAGTGCACACCCTGCTCATGTGCCCGGAAGGAGCCTGGGAATCGTGGATTGTGAGTGAATGCAAAACCCTGGGCACGGTGAGAGCCCAGCAAACGTCAGGGGTTGCCAGGGGAGTCATCGGGCCGGGGGGGCTTTTCCTAGAAACATTTACACTTAATGGGACTGAGGACAGAGCTGCTTTTCACGAGAAGTGAGGCTGCAGTGTACCTCGGGTCAGTGGTGGGCACTGAGATGGGGCAGGGGAGTGTGTCTGGACCCTGGTGCCTGGGGGAGGACTTGGTGGCCAGGGTTGAGGTCAGGCCGGGAAACCCAAGTTTCTGCACTGGCTGGGGCCATACTCCCTGCACTGGGTTGACTATCATCCCCTCCACATTCATGCCCACCAGAAACCACAGAATGTGACTTATTTGGAAGTAGGGTCTTTGCACATGTGAATGAGTGAATGAGGCCACAGTAACGCGGACGCTTTATCGGAAGAGGGGGATTGGGACACGGCACACAGGGAGACGGCCAGGTGGGGACAGGGCAGAGGTTGGAGGGATGCAGCTACAAAGATGGCAGCCTGAGCAGGGGAGTACACCTCTCAAAGGCTTGGCCGCTTTGTCTCAAGAAGCGATCTCTTGGACTGACTTTGGGGCTAACCTTTCGGGGTCTCCGTCACTGCACCTGAGCTCTGTGCCACCCCCAAATAAAGAGGCCACACTACGAATGGATGGACGACCACTCTCTCTCACGGGGCGCTGGTAACAAACTAAACATGCTAATGAAAGGGGCATTAGCTCGGCTGGTGTGGTTCAGTGTTCACATATCGACCCAGGCACCAAGAGGTCACCAGTTCAATTCCCTGTCAGGGCACAAGTCGGGGCTACCGGCTGGATCCCCAGGAGGGGGTGTGCAGGAGGTAGGCGATCGGTTTCTCTCTCCCTCCCTCCCCCTGAGGGGTGGCAATAAAAATATATTAACAGCCGGAACTGGTTTGGCTCAATGGATAGAGTGTTGGCTTGGGGACTGAAGGGTCCCGGGTTCGATTCCGGTCAAGGGCATGTACCTTGGTTGTGGGCATATCCCCAGCAGGGGGTGTGCAAGAGGCAGCTAATCGATGACTCTCTCTCATCGATGTTTCTAACTCTCTATCTCTCTCCCTTCCTCTCTGTATAAAAAATCAATAAAAGATATATATTTTTAAAAAAATATAAATATATATATTAACAAAAAAATGTGTTTTTTTTTAAGAACGTAGATTAGAAAGGGGAAATACTTGGATCCCAGAATACAGAAATTCTCCACTGACCTTCTTTTTCAAGTTCACTAACTCCACATCGTTTCACCTTAAACTTAGCCAGGTACGGAGCTTTGGCGGCGCTGCAAGACACAGAGAGAAGTGCTCAGTGACACAGCCGACGGGAGCCCGGGCAGGGGCGGCTGAGGGAGGCGGCCTTCACCTCTGCATGGGTGTCCCCGACTTGTAGTCGATGTCCAGCACGATGGCCTCGGGGTTGCTGGGCAGGTAGCAGCCTGCAGGGAGAGAGGACAAGTCACGGGGCGCCCGAGCGTGGCAACGGCAAGGACACAGCCCACTGCCACCCAGAGCTCTCCGGGCACAGTCCGCCCTGCAGACGGGCTGGCGCCCGGGGCCTCCGGTGCTCCTCTGGGCACTGGCAACGCTTGTTCCGTGGCCACGAGCGGTCTGTCCTCCGGCTCCGTGCTCTCTCCGTCCTTCCTGATATCTAAACGAGGGGCCACCCCTTCCGGGAGACGCTTCTCCAGGAGGACGCCCTCGGCCCTCCGCCTGCCTTCTCTCTGTGCTGGCCACGTGGCACGTTGGTTAAATATGCAGCTGACAGGCAGGGAGTGTGTGCTGCCCATGCTGGCGCGGGGCCGCTCTCTGAGGACCCATGCAGGAGCCTTTGCCCGCTCTGCTCACCTCAAGTTCTTGGACTCAGCCCCCTTCCAGCAGCTCTCACTCAGCACACACGTCACGTAGGAGGACGAGAGAAACCCTGCCGTTGGCCGGGAACGGGCAGGTGCCCTGGGGAGTGTGCTGCAGATGGGCTGTCCTACCGGGGGATGAGGGGCAAACCAGGACCACAAGGTCCCGCCCCTCCCTCTCACCCTTCACCTGCCGGCTCTAGCCTCACAGGTGCCATCCCTACTCCTCTGCTCTAGAGCCCCACTGGCTCCCCAGTGCCTCCGGGAAAAGCCCCAGCAGCATGGTCTGTGGGGAGCAGGGGACTCACTGATGAGGCAAATGGAGGCCCCTGTGGACTTGAGAAGCTGAGCTGTTGTGTGTCTGAGGAGGGCAGGAGCTCAACAGAACAAGCCAAGGAAAGAGCTGCACTGAGACCCATATGGGCAACCTTGCCGAGGGCAGCTTGGTGGGAACATCTGCATAGGACGCTCGGGTTTTGATAAAATAAATCTATACTAATGGTTAAAATGGAGAGCTGTGGCTCCGTGATTGTGCATCGATCTGTGAACCACGGGGTCACATTTTGATTCCCAGTCAGGGCACATGCCTGGGTTGTGGGCTCAATCCCCAGTGGGTAGCGTGCAGGAGGCGGCCGATCAATGATTCTCTCTCATCACTGATGTTTCTCTCTCCCGCCTCTCCCTTCCTCTCTGGAAAAAAAAAAAATAAATAAAAATAAAAATGGAAAGCTCTGGAGTAAAGCCTGGATTTGCACCTTGACTTGAGAAAGCCCAGGTTTAACCGCACTGGACTCAAATTCTGCATGACAACAGCTTCAGGCACAGGGAGCAGCTTCCTAGGGAATGTGGGCACCCTCATCCCGATAGATCCTCACACACCCCTGATGCCCCCATTCCAGCCCCATTCCCACTGTCTGTGTGGCCGACACTGGAGTTCAGGAACCTTCTAGAATAATAGCTGCTGAGGACAGTGTCTTCGTCTTTAGAGAAACCGCAGGCAGCAAGGAAAAGAAAACTCAGGGGCAGACTCTGGGAGGGCACTGGGGGCAGCCAGGGCCCAGGCTGGAAGCCAGCCCCATTGCTGGTGTCATGCCCCCTCGTCCCTGCCCTCACTCCTCGGGGAGGGCAGTGCCCCGGTCCCTGCAGGAGGAGGCCCATCTCCTCAGCCTCCGGCTTACCAGGCTGTACTTTCACTTCAGACAGAGCTGAGAGACAAGCCTTCTTCCTCTCGTCGCCTTTAGGGTAGGGCCTATGGAAAAGACAGAAATGCTGTGTCTTCTGTGGGAACTGGCCTGTGGGACCCCCCGTCTGACCACCCTCTCAGTGGACATCCTAGCTCTAGCTCCTCCTGGAGCCCTCCAGGCTCAGTGCCTCTAGGAGCAGAGTTCCTGCCCCGCATTCCTCACGAGGGGAGCCATTTAACGGTGGGCGCGTGGAGGAGTCTGGTTTTCCTAACTAGGCTCTCAGAACTAGGAGAGAGCAGAGTGGCCTTGGGCTGTGGGACAGTATCTGGAACGCGACTAGGATGTTTATGAAGCTCAATGGCTGTGCATGCTGCTATGCCGTCAGGAGGGCAGAGATTGCCACTCAGCTGTTCACTCGCACCACCCAGGCAACCCCCCGTGGGGATGGGCAGGAGTGCTGCTTACTTGATGATGGCCGACACGTTGGTGATCTTGTTAAAGAAGTCAAATTCCCGCTGGTAGAAGTCCTTGGCCGGGCCTGACAGAGAGCCTGTGATCTCTTCCACTAACTGCTCCAGGAGGTCCCCAATGTCGGCTGACGGGGAAAGTGAGAGGGCGAACCTGCAGCTGAGCTGCAGAAATGCCCTGAAGAATCCTGCTTGGTGGACGCACGGTCTGGCTATTCCCCGGCACCGAGACCCGCCGTCACCAGAGAGGTCTGCAGACCCCCGGGGGGTCCCTGATAAGCTCTCAGTGAACCCACAGTCAGCATCACTGTGGGAGGTGTTTGCCTGCCTCAGTGTGTTGACTTGTGAGGCTGCATAGGCAGAGGGGCCAAGGGTGCTGGCGCTCACTGGCACCTCCTGGCTCTGCTCCGACTAACCCCACATAACCAGTTCTTACACCCGGTCCGTGTTAAGGGAAGTCTCTCTGAGAACCGCTGCCCTGGTTCTCATGTGGGGCCCACTGGGTCAAGCACAGGGGCCACTGCTTGGGAGAAGCAGCTCAGCCCGAGCAGGAGGGTCTTCCAAGTGCCTGGGGAGGGGCAGGCAGAGAATCTGCAGGGGGCGCTAGCAAAGGCTTCCTGGTGGGTGGGGACCTGCCCCGTGTGTGTTAAAGGTGAGGCATTGCAGCCAAAGGGCGGGAAGGAGAGGGACTGCAGGCCGGGGCAGCTGCGGGGGGGACGACACACGCCATGTTAAAGATCGGGGGGGAAGCTGAGGGAAGATGACAAAACACTCACGGTCCTTCTGGTGGCCCTCTTCATCGAGGTAGATGTTCGTCTTCATGTTCCAGATGAACTGGTGTGCCAGCAGCTGGGACTTGGATGCCGCCCACAGGATGTACTCGCGCACGTAGCCCATCTGCAGGACGGCAAGATCACGTCAGCCCCGGCTGGGAGCCGCTCTCCAGGAGTGACTGTTACCCAGAGCAGGAGCAGGCGCCATGGTTTCCAGCAGTGAGCAAACTCAGCTTTTGGGTCTGCAGTGAGTATAGCCCACCGTCCAGGTCAAGTTCTGGCCGGCTGGCCTGTGGATAAGGCCCCCAGGTGGCTTTCTGTGCCGGGCTCTGTACTAGACTGAGGACACAGGGAGAAGACAGCCTTTTACAAGCCAAGGAGCGAGGCCTCAGAAGAGACAACCTGACTGACTTCCAGCCTCCAGAACCGTGAGAAAATCATGTCTTGTTGTTTAAGACCCCCAGCCTGTAGCACTTGGCTATGGCTGCCCTTGCAAACTAATACATCATCTCATCCAATCTTCACTGCTTCCACTGAAGAGACAAGGGAGCCAGGAAACTGCTGAGACCCGTATCCAACGAGTGGGAACCCAGGCCAGGCTGAGAACACTTCCAGAACTGGCTCTCTGCAGAGTGAGATGGGCCTCAGGGTGAGTGGGGGCCTCCTGGCCATGGACACTGGTGACAACCATGGCGGGGATGGGTGTGAAAGGAGCTTGGGGACAGTGGTCACAGGTTGGTGGTCCTATTCCCAGGGCAGCTGGGAACATCCCTGATCACCAGGCTGGCGTGAAGGCTGGAGGGCATGTCCTTGTGGCAAGGGCTCCCTCCCCAGCGCCCGCACAGCTCTGAGGGAAGAGAACAGCAAGCACAGGCAGAGCCTTACCTTGTCATATCTGAGGGCCTGCACAATCTGGGGGATGTAGAACAGGATGGCGTCCTGCAAATGAGGAGGAGTGATCATGACCTCAGAGAGGGAGGACAATTCCTCACTGCTAGGAAAGGTGAGAACGACTCAACAAGGATGGACGCCCCAGGGTCCCCCCTCCCAACCTGAGACTGGCCGTGCTGTCATTCAGCCTCCAATATACTGTCCTCGCTAGAGACCACAGCAGGACTGAGAACCTGGGAAAGCCCAGAGGACAGCAAGGAAAATGGCTCAAAACTCATCATCGGTGAGAAAAAAACAAGAGGAGCAAGGCTCCCTCCCGTGTCTACAACAGGAGAAGGCCCACCTGTATTCACTGCTGGGGGCCTGCCTGGGGACAAGGACTGAGGTTACAGCAGGCCTGTGTGCTAGAGCTACAATAATTCCGACTCTGGAACTTTCTACCAAATGTGCTTGTCATGTGGGGTCATTGGACCATGAGCCTGTATGGCTACAATTGGAACCAACTCAAGTAAACTTTGTTTTTAACTCAGACGCTTAAAAAGAAATATACCTAGGAAACACATCTGAATTAGTACAAAATCTATCTTCTATGACTACTTCTAAACAGAAATATAAAGACACTAGAGGCCCAATGCATGAAATTCGTGCATGAGTAGGACCCTAGGCCTGGCTGGTGATCAGGGCTGATGTGTGGGGCAACTGGTGGGTGATGGGGACCCTGGGGCTGCCATCACCAGTTTCTTCCCTCCACAGGGTAACTGGCAGGGCGATCGGCAGGGGGTTGGAGGAGGGACCCCTGCTGGCGCCTGCCTTGGCTGGCGTGGGGCCTGCAGGCTGAGGGCAGCTCCTGCGTTGAGCGTCTGCCCCCTGGTGGTCAATGCATGTCATAGTGACTGGTTGTTCCATTGGCCGGTCCACTGTCCAGTTGATTTGCATATTAGGCTTTTATTATATAGGATGTGCTAAGGTAGACAGGTGTTTAATCAGGCCTACATCAGGATTTGAAATAAAGCGTGTCTCTCATCTTTCCACCTAAACACTGTTGGGGAGTCCCACTAAGGCCAAGGGCTGGGCTTACCGGTGGGAAGGACCGCAGGACTTTCACCCCGTACTGTGCCGTGAGAGGGTGCGGTGGGTACATGCTGGAGAAGTAGGAGAGCCCGGTGGGCGGGTCCGCGGGCGCCCAGCACAGCACATGGCTGAGCTCAGGTGCATCAGCGTCGATGGTGTGCCAGGTGACCAGGAACTGGGAAGGGAACAGGGAGACGGTTGGCCTGTCCCAGGGGCCCGTCTGGAAATACTCAGCTCCATCCCACATCACAAGGATGGCCCGAAAAGTGATGATTGTAACGCATTTAAAACAAAGTGGGAAAGGCTTCTGACAGTTATGTACAACAGCACAGTTTCAACTAGGGTGAAGCACATTCAGTAACATAAATGCTTCACAGGAGGATTGGAAAACACAGGAAATTAGAAAAATCATTATATCACCAAGGTCACCAGTCATATTTCTAGTTTCCAGGCTTTTCTAGAGACCATTCTGTTTTTGTGCATTTTGAACCCATCCCCCCCAGCACATACTACACTAGAGGCCTGCTGCACGAAATTTATGCAAGAGTAGGCCTTCCTCCCCCCCCCACCCCCGCCTTCCCTCTGGCACCCGGGCCCCGGCTCCCCTTGCTGCCCCGGCTTCATCTAGAAGGTTGTCCAGAAGGTTGTCCAGTCTAATTAATATATTACGCTTTTATTATCATAGATTACCTTGATAGCTTCAGGAATGTCACTAACGGCTCCTGGGTCCAACCGAACCAGACGGGTCACTTCACTGCCAATGGCTTCTGTGTTCTTAAACCTGCGGCCACAGAGGGATGGAGGGGACGGCGTCACCAGCAGAAGAGGAGCCGAGGGAGCCCTGAACTGCACGGATGCAGATCGATCCCAGCTCTATCTATTGACACATGGCTAACTCCAAACACAAGTGTTTGCAATGAACAGCATTATGATCCGCTAAAAAAATGCCAGAACCATCTCCAACAGGAATTATCCTAATTCACCATTCAAAGGCTGCCTCCTTTCCTGTCCTAGCCTTTAGAACACCCCCTGGCCCTGGCCCCTAAAGGGACCCATCCACAGGCCAGAAGGCATCTTAGCAAGTGGGAGGGCGGGTGTAAGTTTTCAGGTGTTACTGGCTCAGGCTAAGACAAGACAGACTTTCTAGGAACACTGTCAGGCTGTGGTCTTGATCCAGAGGACTGAATTAGAACCAGGGGAAGCGGTCAGTAAGCAAGTATGGGCTAACGGGAAAGCATCCACATTGGGGGACACACACACACACACACAATCCCTCTGGTGGGATTGAATGGGAGGGCCTTGGCAGTCCCTCTCAGTCTAAGAGCTCTGTCCTTGTAAGAGGGTCCCTGGGAGAGTTCACATTGCCTCTGCTGCTGGCTGCCTCCTATGGGTAGCCTGCCACTGAAAGTCAACATCCAGGAACAAACCCAAACCCTTCCCAGGTCGACTCCCTGAAGTGGTAGCCTCCATGCACTTTCTTCCCTCCTCGAATAAGACAGGGGCCTGAACGTGCTGATGTGATTTCCTGGGGCTCCAGGTGCTGGGGTACCCTAGGCAGGAGTCCATGCTGTGTGACCACTGCGCAGGACTGGGCGAATGTCCAGGGCGGAGGAGCAGCCTGCTAATATTGCTTCCGTGACTGTCCCTGAGGATGACATGTCACATTTCTCCTCACTGAGGCCCCCTTCCTCTGGTGGGCCCCATCACACCCTTGCCAAGCAGGTGTGATGGGGCCCACCTGGCTGGCAGCTGCACGGCCAGGTAAGGAGAGATGCTCCAGGCAAGGTTCACATTGTCTTTCCACTGCTTCTCGCTCAGGCTGGTGTACTTGGACCTCCAGTTGGCCACGCTGTTCTCCCCGGCCTGGTCCAGCTCCAGCTCCGGGGCCGACAGTGGGTTGTACCACGTGGTGAGACGTTCAATCTCGGTGGCCTGGCGAGATGAGACCGACACTGATGCGCCTTCTGCATGTGCCCACATGCTGCTCTGCTCCCCTCCTCCCCGGTGCCGAGGGCACACGGCGGGGGGTGCCTTACCAGCAGGGACAGCAGCAGCGTTCTGCGCTTCATGTAGTATTTGTGTAGCTGGGAGCCCCGGTTGGTTTTCTTGGACATGCCTGGGGAGCAAAGGGGAGCACACATGTGTTCCTTGGCGGTCACTGGCCCACCCTTTGTTTCTAGAACCCAGAGGAAGCCGTCTTTCAGCGCTCTGTCCACCGTCTGAGCTGGCAGGATGTGACTCAGACCTGAGGAACCTGTCAGCAAACCTTCCACTGACCTGACTTCTTGGAGATGGTGGACATGCCGCTGGACAGGGGGTAGGTGTTGATCCAGCCTTGCGTGGCCTGTTGGCGGGAGCCCACAGCTATATCCAGGTTGCTCCGGGTGTCTTGATTATCTGTGGGCAAAGACAACGTTGCTTCTAGAATGAGGCGTCTGAATTTTCACCAGAGATAAGGCACCAGTGGGAGAGCAGGGGGACACACGGCTGATGACGGCTTTGCAGAACTAACCCAGACATCCGAGAGGTTCTGGATGAAAAGCTTACTCAAACGTCTATCTTCCTCCCAGCCTTTTAGATAGAATAGAATAAACGTGGTAGTCGTCTTGATAAATGGCGGCAGTTATCTGATCCCCGGCACCGGGTTGTACATGAGGACCAGGGGGGCGGTTTGCCTGTTCTGAGTGGAGCCAGGAAGCTGACTTAGGAAATCACTGTGCCTGCTTTTCATGTTCCTTTTCTTTCCTGGCAGTCAGGTTGTCAGCTGCGTGCCTGGCTGCAGAAACTCCGCTCCTCATCTACTTTATGGTGTGTGTGGGCTCCATGCTTCCAGAATAAGAACATGTTTTCTTCTGGAGGTTTGCTGCTTGCTTACACTTTAGCCCCTTTCCTTATCCGTCACCCGCATCCACCCTGATGACTCCTATTCATTCTCAGAAACTCAGCTCAAGTGTTGCCTCTCCCAGAAACTGTCCCTGGCTCCCCAACTCCAGTGGGCCAAGGGCCTCTCCTTGAGGGATGCTCCCATAATCCCCTCCTGTTGAAATCACTTGTCGATTTGACTGTTTCCTACCAATACGGACTGTTAGATATGCGGCAGGTGCTGGTAAACCGAGCTGGTGCTGGGAGAAGTGACGCTGATGGCATCTGTTCATTCTGCCCCTCAGCTGGGGTTGGCGAAGTGGTGGCCAGGCAGGCTTCAGGCCCTTGGTGACTGGGCAGCATGGCCAAGGCCAGGCCTCAGCTGGGCCCTAAGTGCTCTTCTGACCTGGCTCCTTCAGGGCTGTCCACTGCACACCTCTGTCCTGCACCGCCCCTACCCCACACCTCAGCCCCACCACCCGGGAGCAGCTGCACTGCTCAGAACAGCCCTCACCTGGGGGAACAAGCAGGTTGGCAGTCAGGTACTTCTTATCTGAGAACATAGCAGTCCAAAACTTAATCATTATGCTTATGTCTTCGCGCAGCCTCTTTTCTCCTTGAGTAGGAAACCTCGGGGGACAACTTCAAACAACCACAAGAAGACAAGAGTTGAGTGCCTGGAGTCAGGGACTAGAAGGCAGCACATTATAATGCAGTGAGAGGCGACACCAGAAGCATCTGAATGATGAGAGGTTAGCCCAGAGCTCCCGATCAGGAAAACTATCTTACCCTGCACGGGCGTGGGACGCTCTCTAGCCCGCTCATGACCACCTCGGCCACTATCCTCAGCAATGTCTCCCGCTCTCGGCAGAATGGTGTACTTGTGGCAGGTTGTGCAACCACAGCTGTTTCCATATAACAACACCCATACTTGCAAAGCCCCGGGAGGCAGGCATTTGCAATAACCATTCATGGTAATTGGAAAGTTAAAAGGATGCACTTAATCTCTTAAGTCAGTTGAACTGAATTATTGTTCACCTCATAGGGAGGCTAGCTAAGTACATACATGGAAGCACAGCACAGGGCTGGGAGAGTCAAACCCAGGGGTGTCAGGGTTGCTGAATGAGGTTGATGGCATAAACCAGACAAACAGTTTCCCCCTGTAATGACCTCTGGGGACCGGGGACAACCAGAGGCACTGTCTGGAGCTGGGCTGTCACTGGCCACTGCACGGCACAGTGCGGGGAGTACCTGAAGTAGTCAAAGGCAGTCGAATAGATCTTCTCCCGGAGCACGTTGCGAATGGTCGCATTTAGAACCACGTCGGCGTGCAGGAGAGACAGCCCCAGGGTCAGCAGTCTAAGAGAGAACCAGGGGCCAAGTCAAAGCTACGCAGCCTGGACCAAACCTCTGTGGGGTCCGCGCCTACCCTGCAAACCAGTGGGCTCCTGAGCTTAGGGCACATCTCTAATAATATATATTTTTATTGATTTTACAGAGAGGAATTGAGAGGGACAGAGAGTTAGAAATGTCAATGAGAGATAAATATCGACCAGCTGCCTCCCGCACCCCCCCCACTGGGGATGTGCCCGCAACCAAGGTATACACCCTTGACCGGAATTGAACCCGGACCCTTCAGTTCACAGGCCGACGCTCTATCCAAACCGGTCCCCTAGGGCACGTCTCTAAATGACAGCTCTAGGCTGCCAGGACTGCGGCATCAGTCAGGTGACTATAGTTCACAGGTTTACTGTACCCAAAATGTCCCAGAAAAGGTTCTTCTTAAACCTTCACTTTTGGTGGGATAAAATTAGTAATAAGCTTCAGTTTAACAAACTATCTGCAACTACTTCCTAAGCCCTGGTCGGGTGGCTCAGTTATTTGGGGTGTTGTCCTGTACACCAAAAGGTTGTAGGTTTGATTCCCAGTCAGGGAACATACATGGATTGTAGGTTCAATCCCTTATCAGGGTGTGTACAGAGAAGGTAACCGATCCATGTTTCTCTCCCACATCGATGTTCCTCTCTCTCTAAAATCTATAAACATATTCTCAGGTGAGGATTAATAAAAACAACATCTACTCCCTAAGATGCAGACACAGGTACTCTGAAGGCAGAACAATTAATTGAAATTAAAAAAAAAAAAAAAAAAAAGCAATTTACCAAGGACCTGGTTCTGCCAGGTCAGGGCTCCTGAACAAGCATCTGCAGACAAGAGTTGTCTGTGACAAGGTCAAGTACAGGAACAGAGAGGAAGCACCTAATAATTTCTAGAGCAATTCCACATTGCTAATGTGGGTCCTTTTCTAGTTCATTCTCATGGCATCTTATAAAAGCATAGGTCGGTGACAATTTTAAAATCAGGGATAAAAATAACTAGTCCTTCCTCGAAGTGGCTTGAGAAGTACAGCCCAAGCAGCACCCAGTGGCTGCAGGAACACGGTCTGGAGCTCACGGGAGGGGCAGACAGAGCTGGCATCACTAGTGGGCAGCAGGAAGAGGTAAGGCAGAGAAGGGGCGTACCCCAGAGGGGGCTCTGCACCTTCCCTCCATCTGACCGCCCAGCACCTGCTGCAGGTCCAGCTCAGACCTCTCCTCCTATCAGGCTGGCCTTTCCTGCTGTGTCTGGAGCACCCCTGGTCATAGCACCTGGCTTGAGGCCCCCCACCAGGCCACACACCCCAAAGGGAATTATGTGCCCTCCCCTCATACATCTGGTGTTTGCACAGGACTTAGCATGTAGTTGACATGATCAGAAATGTCCTGACCAAGTCACCACTGGTTCCCTGGCCTGACCTTGTTATACCACCTATCTTTTTTTTAAGGTTAAAAAAATTGTATTTTAGAGTGGGATGGAGAGGGAGAGAGAAAAAACAACAACACTGATGTGAAAAGGAAACATCGATTAGCTGTCTCCTGCGTGTCCCCTACTGGGGATTGAGCCTGCAACCCAGGCATGTGCGCATATCTGGCATCGAATCAGCAACATTTTGGTGTATGGGATGATGCCCAACCAACCGAGCCACACCAGTCAGGGTACCACATGCTATTTTTCATTCACCACCGTTTTGCTCCCACCTTCCCCCAACCAATTTAGAAAGGCTGCCCAACACCTGGCTGCCCCAGGTCAACGAGTGGATCAGCTTCCTGGATACTCCCTGCTGTGGACAGACATGCCGACTTCCCCAGCCCTGAAGGGAGCAGTGGGACAGGTCATTTGTGCCCATAGTGGGAGCTCAGCCAGATTCTGGTGAATAAATGACCAACCAGGGGAAACCGCCACGGAGAGGGCCCGCAGCACAGCGGCGCAGCCCCCACCCAGAGAAGGAGAGCCCCTCACTTGAAGCGAGGCCCGATGGCCGCCACGTGTCGGTTCATGCTCCCCTTGGCCCCGCCGATGTTCAGGGACATGGAGCGCTGCAGCAGGCTGGAGAAGATCTCCACTTGGTCAGAGCTGCAGTACTTGGCGATCTCGAACCGCTGCACCAGGAACTGAGAGGCAAGGACAACACGCTGCGTGACGGGGCCTGGCTGGCTCATCCCAAGCCAGCTCAGCCAGTGGGGGAGAGGCCCTGTGCTCAGGGTGGTCTGAGGGAAGCAGGGAGGGGCTGACAGGGGATAAGGCTGGAACAGACAGCCTATCTAACCCCTCCCCCAGCAGGTAAGACAATCTTAACCCTGGAGCCCCACGCTCACTGGGCCCCAGGCCCCACAGGGAGCCCCCACCCCTGTAGCTAGAGGGGGCGGAGCACAGCTGAGCCTGGAGAGGCGTGGAGAGGCAGTGGGGTCCAGGCACATACGTCAATCCAGATGCAGTGAGGGGTCACTTCGGGGGCACAGGGTTTGGGCTGACTCGCTTCTGATGCTGCCAGGGGGTCTGCTTCCTTTATTTCAGCGGAAAAAAGGCCGACCTTCTGCTCCACTGTCATCTGCCAGGCCCCCGCCATCTCCCGCAAAAACTGCAAGCACACAACACGACTGTTAGCTCCTCACAGAGCACAGAGAGGTGCTTACTAATTATTTCTTATTATAAAAGGAACAGATGCTCACTGAACAAAGTTTATGGACCACGGAAAGTGTGACTAAAAATAATTCCACTTCTTAGCATCAAGCCCATTTTTGCCAGACCATGTTCTGGGTGGTGGCAGCCAGGACCGCTTGTGATGGCGGGCCTCTGAACTAGCAAGGGCATTACTGGATTCTGCTCCAGAATCCACTTCCTTTTCTCCATCCTACACGGACCCCAAAAAATGCCTCATGCCACTAACCAGGCTGGAGAATAACTGGGGAGGGCGAGTGGAGTCTGCAACTGCCACTGGGCTGGGCAAGGGGATCGGCAGGGGAACAGCCTCCCCTGTTGGCCTGACAACACCAGGCAGCCCCTTCAAGGGGTCCAGACCCACCTGCAGAGTGGTGGTCACTGAGGCTTGGTGCCTGGGCAGACATCCTGGCTTTCTGCTCAGTATTTACTTCCTCCTTCTTCCTAAGTTATGATTTTGTGTGAGTGGCCAAGTGGCCAGTCACAAGTACCCTCATCCAGGCCTCTGCTGTTTGGGGTAGCAAGTGGGCATCAGCTGAGTGAGGCCCTGGGGAAGGGCATGGCAAGTGGTGCTTGCCTTGGCCCTCTGCCCTCCTTCCTGCCTGAGGCACAAAGTCCACACACTAAAGGTGCCAGAGTTTCAGACAACAGGCCTGAGATATCAACAAACTGTCCACAATAAAGAACAAACCCCCATTGGCCAGAGCACTGCTCTTGGTTTCTGTTTCCTGCAGAGATATGTAAGTGTTACAATAGATCGAGGGTGGTAGAAGGGGGGAAATCCAGCCCGTGGGCTGTATAAGGTCCAATAAATCATTCGGTTTGGCCCTGCCAAGGCATTAGGGGTTAGTTAATTAAATGTTTGACCAAATATAGCAGGCTAATTTTTAAGTTGATAATTTTGTATGGCCTTTGATGCTTTAAATATCCAAATGGTCCTTGGCAGAAAAAAGGTTCCCCACTCCAAATAGATGAAGAAACGGCAGGGCCACCAGGACCCGTGAGCCACAGCACAATCACTCATTTGTCTGATAAGCATGTCCTGGTTGCTGCCTTCTGGGCTCTGGGGATGGAGTATGAACAAGACAAACACCTCCACCTAGTCTACTGCGGGGCCACAGACGACGAGAAAAGTGAGTTATAGACAGTGGACACTGAGCTCTGCTAAGGGGAAAACAGCCGTGAAGAGGCTTGAAGAGTGAATGAGGGTGTATGTGACATTCTAGGCAGCGTGGGTAGGGGACAGCTAAGGCAGCCCCTGTGGGTTCACTCCAATAGCAACTTCAGAAAAACTGACAAAAGGAAGGCTGGTCCTCCCAAAACTAGCAGTCCCAGAGAAGTATCCCGGTGGACAAACACAACCATTTCCAATACTGATACGTGTTCCAATCTCAGAGAAATGGCTCCCCCTAGTGAGCTTTGGGAAAATAACAACTTTGAGGCACCACTGGGATGCATTTAACATATGACAGTCATGTGGGCAGACATTAATGTCACACTCTTGCCCCAGCTGGTTTTGTTCAATGGATAGAGCATCAGCCTGCAGACTGAAGGCTCCCAGGTTGGATTCCAGTCAAGGGCACATGCTCAGGTTGCAGACTCGATTCTCAATAGTGGGCATGCAGGAGGCAGCCAATCAATGATTCTCTCCCATCACTGATGTTTTTTTTCTCTCTCTCTCCCCCGCTGTCCCTTCCTCTCTGAAATCAATAAAAACATATTTAAAAAAATATCATACTCTTACACATAAGGAGACTGAAGCCCCAGAGGGGAAAGGGCATGCCAGGGTCTCCAAGCTCATCTCGGTCTCTCATCCCGCCCCACCCTTAAGAGCAGACGACCCGGGTGTCCTACCGGCACTTCCACTCCGTTCTTGCCGGCCAGCAGCCACTCCCAGCAGGCCAGGGCAGTCTCCATGCCATGCTCATTGAACATCCGGAGCGGACCCCAGCACAAATGATGGAGAAGCTGTGGGTCACAATCTGGAACCAAACACACTGTTCAGAGGCCTTGAATGTGGGCTGAACCCCATGGCCTCCCCAGGTGAGCAAGACAGTCAGCATCAGCTGGGACAATGATGGCCTTTTATTTACTTCTACCAACCAGAGAGGCCACAGGGATCTCTCTTGGGGGAGCTCCAGCTCTTTCTTCAGTCAGAACTCCAATTCACTAAGGATGATGGATGCCAACAAGCTATTTACAAATGAGCCCAGGGGTCCGTCCCCAGGCTGGTCCCTTACCTTTGCTGCTGATGAGCATCGCTGTCAGCTTGAACATGGCCTGTGTGTAGTGCTGAGGGTTGCTGAGGTCTAGTGCCGTGTTCAGCTCCTTGACCATCATTTTGTTCAGGTCAGATATCTGGCCTGTGGCATCGGAGAACCGAATCATTCCATACACCTACAAGAAGCACGCTATGTCAGCAGAGGCGTGTGTAACTCAGGCACATGGGTGGCCCTGGCAGCCACCTAACCACAGACAAGGCAGGGCCAAAGGGTGCTTCACTGCCTCAAACTAGAGCCTATGGTATGCATGCAGAGTGACAGGCTCAAGTCAGTGATGCTACCCCTGGTCAGAGATTTTGGGGAAATTCTCTTTTATAAATGTGTGTGAGCCCTGGCCTGTTTGGCTCCATGGTTAGAGCGTTGGCCCGGGGACCGAAGGGTTGCAGGTTCTATTCCTGGTCAAAGGCAAATACCTTGCTTGCAGGTTTGATTCCCGGCCCCCATCGGGGTACATGTGGGAGGCCACCAGTCAATGTGTGTGTGTGTCTCGCTCTCTCCTTCCTCCCTACCTTCTACTATTCCTCTAAAGATCAATGGAAAAAAATTTCTTCAGGTGAGGATTTAAGAAAAAAAAAAAAAAATGTGTGTTCTAGATGGTCCTTGAGGGCAGGGACCTGATCCTATCATCTTTTTGTTCCAGCACTGAGCCTAGGGTCTGACTCCCATAGGTCTTGTGCATGTTGGTTGAATAAAGTTCCTTCAGAATCAATCAATGACTCAACAAAATCAGCCTCAGTGTACAGGATATCAGGTCAGCATGCAAGAGGCAGTTGATCATTCTTTCTCAAGTTTCTCTGATGTTTCTCTGGCTCTACCCCTCTCCCTTCCTCTCTCTTCAAAATCAATAAAAACATATTAAGAAAACAACCAGAGCCGAAAACGGTTTGGCTCAGTAGATGGAGCTTTGGCCTGCAGAATGAGAGGTCCCAGGTTTGATTCCGGTCAAGGGCATGCACCTTGGTTGTGGGACATCCCCAGTGGGGGGGGGGGGGGTGCAGGAGGCAACTGATCGATGATTCTCTCTCATTGATGTTTCTAACTCTCTATCCTTTTTCCTTCCTCTTTGTAAAAATTCAATAAAATATATTAAAAAAAAGAAAAAAAAGAAAAGAAAACCACCAGAAAAATCAAATGCTTCAGAATAGCCAGTGTGGTGAGTGGCTGTCATAAATGCTCCAGGCTGTGCTAACGGTCCCAGGGGCCAGCCTTCAAAGGAGTGAGGTCCACATTCACCAGACTCCCTGCTCATTTTCTGTTGGGAAGGAGCTGACTGACATCAGAACCAGAGGACACTTCGCAGGGCCTCGGACACAGGGCAGCAGAAGTACCTCGCCCGCGTAGCGGTTGCGCAGATTCAGCGACGCCATGAAGTTGGAGTAATCTTTCTTCACACAGGCTGGGCGCTCGGTGAGCTGAGTTGCCTACAGACAATATCAATAATTACTTCAGACCGTAGCACTGTGCTTTCCCTCATGTTTACCATGGCTAAACCTAAGTCCAATTAAGAAGTCAGGTTCAGATCATGGGTTATTGAAAATCTTCAGTGCTGGCAAGTCAGTAAGATGAATTACTTCTATTAGAAGAACCTCTAGTCTGTTATGCCCCAGAAAGATGGTGCATTTTTTAGCCTCTTTTTCATCTCTCTTAAGTTGGTCTTTCTCTTTCTTGGTTTTCTCCATTTCTTATTATCCCAAATACCTATCAGATAATCACTGCTTCCTGAGATATGAAGTGAAGCATGTCACTGTGTATGCATGGACTTCCTTTGTAACAATAAAAACTGTCAATAAAGTGACTATGGGGAAAAAAATTCGACACAAAAAATTTCTCTGGGAGGCCATCCTGACTATTTTCACCCAGTGATGCACAGGCCTTTGCAGCAGAACAATCACCTGATTGTCGTGAAATCACCGTTAACTGCAATCCCCATGCTTTTGCGGGATGCCCCCTCGAACCCCCAGCAGTCCTGCGGCCTCCCTCCCCGGTGCTGCACCTCCACCACACTGAATCCTTAAAAGGTAGGCAGGCAGCCTCCCCCACCCACCCTGAGAGAGTTAAGAAAGACCAAGGGAGCATAGAGCCCCTGCCGGTTGGGACACACCAAAGTGCAACGCTGCCAGTCTTCAATCCTACTTTGATCTTAGGCCCTAATTTACTTCAGAAAGCACTACCATGGACGTGCTACCCTCTGAACTAATCTCGAGCAGAACAAGACCAAGCCGAAGACCCGTACGTGCAGTTCAGCACGCACTGCGCGTTGTTGAAAGTCAATTGTACTATAATTGTTGCTGATGTGTCTACCACAGATCAGTTTCCTTCCTCAAGGATGTGGACTCACAGAAATCCAAATCTGACCTCACTAATGAATCAAGCTCACCTCCATCAGCCCATAGTTTCAAAACAGAAGACAGTGAGGAAATGCCTGTGTGACTGACCAGCTGACCTCTGAACCTGGGCAGCTCTCACAAGATTCCGATCTACCAACGGCCACTCTGCGCCTCACACAGGCAGTTGTGGGTGCCCAGGTGGCTTTCGTGAGAAGCACGCATCAGCGTTGGCCCTTCCCCCACGCTGGCTTACACAGTGCTCCTGGGGAGCAGTGAGCTCCTGCACGTACCCCGAGAGTCGTGTTCTGCTTGTTGTAGCTGGCAAAGTGAAGGATGCTCTCGGTGGCCATAGCCAGCCCCGTGTGCTGGGACAGTCCCGACACCCAGTTCTGATGTTTGTTTAGATATTCCTGAAATAGGGGAAAATGTTGTTTTACTTTAAGGGTAAAAACACTTGATAAACTGAGGTGTGAGGTAGTAAAGCAAACGCTGGTTCCAGGGCTGGGTCTGCCCCCTCCCGACGGCTGTGGGGCCTCAGGGAATGAGAAAGAGCCCCCCTCTGGCTGGCACTGGTCCCCAGAGCGGCTGGCACACAGCAAATGTGAGAGGATCACCGTCTCCTAGCACGTCCTCGGGAGCATGTGCTATCTGCCAAGTGCTGGAAACAGCTGCAGGCCTGGTCCTGCCGTCCTCACCCAGGCAGTTCCATTGCCGAGCAGCCCTGCTGACAGGGCGGCGTGCGGACAGAGGAAGGCACAGATCCGATCCCACTGGCCTCCCTCACCCCCAAACAGCGCCCGTACCCCACAACCTGCTTCCGATGCAGATCACTTACTTTCTGAGGCTTCTAATCTCAGGCCCTACACTAACGCTTGGTCTGTTTATTCACACGAGTGCTGTTTGCACTGAGTGTGTGTAAAGCTCGCCGGATGGTGTGAAAGAGCGTATCACGATTTCTTTTTGATGATTTTTTTAAAAAGTACCTGGAGGTGGGATTTGGTGACCGTAGGGGCCCACTTCATCGCCTCCTGTAGGATCATTTCACAGCGCGCGGCAAAGTCCTTCACGATGCTCTGAAAAGGGGTGTGATCAACCCGAGGTCAGGGTATACGGGCTATCAGAGGACCCCACCAGCACACTGGGGATAGCTACGGCCCAGCTGTGTCCCCCCAATCCATGCGGAAGCTCTAACCCCCAGCACTTCAGAATGTAACTAACTGGAGCCAGGGTCTTCAGCGAAGCGATGACATTAAAATGGGATCAGGGTGGGCCCTAACCCAGCAGGACTGGTGTCCTTGTAAGAAGAGCAGATGAAGACACAGTCATGTACGGAGCGACAAGCATGTGAGAATGTAGGGAGAAGACAGCCATCCACCAGCCAAGGAGAGAGAGAGCTCCAGAAGACATCAACACTCCCAGCACCTTGATCTCAAACTTCAGCCTCCAGAAACATGTAAAAATACACTTCTGCTGTTTAAGCTCCCCAGGCGGAGATACTTTGTTATGGCAGCCATAGCAAACCAAAGGAGGGACTGTGCTCCAACACCACGGCTCCTGGGTACGGGGAGCCCGCACACATCGGGTCTGTAATCCTTGCATGAGGCTGTGTGGCAGACAGACCTGGGGGTGAGTTGGCACCCATCCATACCGTGCGATCCTGGCCACTGATGGATAGGGCACATACTGCTCACATATCAAACTGCTGGAGACTGAATGACATGATGTGCGAAACATGCTGCCCTAACAGACACGGAAGGTGGCATGAAACGGCCCTTAAGAAGGGACCGCTCTGACCTACCTCCCGGGCTTCACACGTGTCAGGGACGGTGATCCGATAGGGGGCGTCGGGGATGCTGTAGTAAGGCTGGTCCTTGTGAATATCCTGAAAGCACAACAGACTTCCTCGTCCAACAGCCTTCCCCCAGCTGCCCCTGCGAGCTGGGCCTCCAGCGATGCCGGGCAGCAGAAGCATTTGCCTTCCTTCCCCCAACTCTTCCGTCTGTGACAGGCTTCCACACCTGCTGGGGCTTACTGGAACAGGTCAGGGTAGAGTTTGGGCTTCCTACCCCAAATTAAGCCACTTGTAGTACGAATTAGACTCAGCGTCCAGTGGACAGGGACACTTACTGCACTCAGCGACAGCGACAGGGTCTGGAGGATGTCCAGCATGGTCTTCAGCACCGTCCCGCTCCATAGCAAGTGGGGAAACCTGCACCGACAGCCACTTTTCAGGGCCCAGGAGCCAAATCCCAAGGTACCCACATTCCTTAAAGGGAGGCCGAGAGTCCCACTTCTGGCTGCCCAACTGAGGGGTCAGAGGTCAGGAGGCTTCCAAGGCAGAGCACCAGTTGGAAAAGCTCCCCAGCTCCTGCTAGTCCCATTCCTCAGGCCCAGTGACCTGCTTCCAACACGATTGTCTTGGTTACCCAGTGGCCAGGCCACACTCCCCTCCTCCCCAAGAGAGCTTTCTATTTTACGGCCAGGGCTCCTTGATGTTTTCACATCGGGGCACAAATGGAAAATGGCAGTATTTGCATGACACAGAGGAAGCTGCTCCTGGGTAAGGGGCCCCGAGTGGAGGGGAAAGACTGCACAGCTCTGACGCATAGTGACTACAGCAAACTCCAGCACTCTTGGGAGGCTGCATCGCTTTGAAAGCTTTAATTCTGACTCCATTTTTTTCTGACTGATAATGTATCGAGATCGCACAGGTATATGTGTACACACACACACACACACACACACACACACACACAGCATTCAGAGGAAAATGAGCGTACTTATCCACCAGGCCGGACAGGTACTTGTCTGCCACCCTCCGTATCCTCTTGTGAATGTGGTTGAAGTTCACCAGGAGGAACTGCGCATGCCGCTCCAGCTCCTCCTCATTCTCCTTGGTCTTGGCCTGGAGAGTCAGAAGAGACAGGTACAGCAGGCACCCTCCGTGTGCCCTCGGACAAGGCTTACTTGGCTCTCTGACAAGGCTTACTTTATCCGCCATCATGTTCAGGAAGGCTTCAAACACTTTGTCTGCGACGGCAATCACACACTGCATCATCCCTGAAACGAGAGGGCTTCCATGGTCAGGAGCATCAACAGGAAGAGACCGACCCCAGCTGCTTTCAAATGTTTTGTTTGGACATAATTTTAGACTTACTGAGGAGTTCCCATACACCCTCCACCCAGCTTCCCTGATACTAACATTGCATTTGTCAAAACTAAGAATTGGACATTGATACGATATGATTTCCTAAACTTTGGGCTCTATATGGATTTCTCCAATTTTCCCACTATCATGTATCCCCTTTCTGTTCCAGGATCCAGTCCAGGATGCCACATGGCGTTTACTCATCCTATCTCCTTGGTCTCCCCCAATCTATGCTGATGCCTCAATCTGTTCTGTCTTGTATGATTTTGACATTTCTGAAGAGCACAGGTATTGTGTAGGAGGTTCCTCAATTTACGCCTGTCTCATATTTGCTCATGATTAGATTAAAAAAACAGCACAGAGGTTAAGTGCCCTCCTCCTCGAATCATATCAGGGTATGGTCTGCCCTGACAATGTTCTGGGAAACACTCGTGGTCCTAAGTGGGTCTCCTCATAACCAGCAGGATTACCAAGGAGCCCTTCACAGTGAGAAACAGGGGCTGTGACCACACCAAGCTCTCCCTTGGCTAATGGAGCATTTCTAACTGGCTACTTGGTAGGATGCTCTGTCCATCGCCTGCCTTTCTACCTGATCCTTCTCTGAGCCCAGGTATGACCTTCCCTAGACGGTATAGCTCTTTTCTGATTACAATAGAAACAATTGCATGTCTTTATTTCACAATTACTTATTAGAAGAAATAAATATTCCACACACACACACACACACACACACCCTGGTATATGTGATTTTCTTTTAAGCAAAGTAATAAAAATATTATATTCTTGTTCAAATAATTTTTCTACTGGGAGACCCTTTAAATTGGTTCTGCTCTGGACTTTAAAAGGCATGACTGTTCCTTGGCAACAAGATGGTCCAGGTTCAACAACAACCATCCAAAGTACCCAGGATCCTTTGGGCAAAGGGTAGTATTAGGGACTGAAATCTGGGGTCTGGAGCACATTTTATGCTCTTTCTGCTCTTAGGCCTCTTGCAGTAGTGGCAGAGTATATATATTTTTTTCATTTCATTTTATTTATTTATTTTTTATGTTTTTATTTTATTAAATTATTATCTGCAGAGTATTTTTTTAAGGTTGTATGTTTTATACTGATCTTTCCACACAGATAGAAAATAGGGAGTAGTATCCCTCTTTACCTTATAAAGCTCAGTTCGTCACGCAAGTACCCCAATAATAAACTTACCAGACTTGTCTTTCTGAATAGCTTTATCCTCAAAGTAGCAGAACATGACCTGGAAGCGGTCGGGATCTGTTGAGCGCAAAACCCTAACAAACAAGAACACCTTTGAGTAAATTTTGAAAAATCCAGGCCTTCCCTGTCACAGACTAGATCCTGCCCAGGAATGGGGAGGCTTTGAGGAACAGATGGCCTATGCCATTTAGAGGGACAAACACTGACATGTACTTCCTGAAGGGTGACGCCCACCACCTACCATAACATCCCCACAGTGTTCTACCCAGCAACCCCTCACTAGTGGCATATCTTAAGGGTTATATGCATGAGGATTCTCCTAACAGCCCTGGCTGAATGTCCATCATCAGGAGACCGGTCAGATAAACCAGACTACATCCATCCATGGAGCATCAACCAGCCACCAAAACAAGAAGCATCTTTGTAGGAGCCGCTACAGAGAGACATCCAAGACAAACGGTTAGATGAAGAGAACAAGGTGTGGGGGGAGCGAGTTTCCAAAGGCCTCTGTGTACCTGGTGAACATGTAGGATACACGTGCTTGCATATGCATAGATTTCTAGAACGGAAAGTAAGAGGCTATCCGTAGGTATTTAAGGATTCAGAGACAGGAAAGTTTGCTTGTATTTTTCATCTTTAGCATCTCCCCTATAATCCCAATGTTTTTATTTTCTTTTTTACTTTTATGCACCCTGAACAAAAAATACCTTTAACCTTGGGGGAAAAGAGAAAGGAAAGAAGGGCATGTGCTTGAACTGTGGCCCCTGTGATGAGCTGTTCAGAGTTGGGGGGTGGGGGGCTCCACAGGGAGAGTGCAGGCACACACAGGCCAGCGCTCCTCAGTGTCTGTGGGCACCCCGCTTTAGAGACTTAAGCTTCAGTGGGTCAAGCTTGGTGGCTCCAGGCATACGCGGTCTCGAGCGTTCATGTGCACATGGCTTTAACGCAATTTCTCTCATTTCTACTTGTTTTAAAGTTCTCCCAGTGACTAGTGGCTGCGAATCTGAGCCAGGTTTTTGAACAATGGCTTCAGGTTTGCTTCTCCATTCTGACAGAGTGGTTTTGGGGACAGACAGGCAGCCCACGGCAGTAGCTGGGCTCACGGGAACCACTGTGGGCTGGTCCCTTAGCCTTCGTCTGCCAGCCAAGTCAACAGCCTGTCCAGAGAGCCTGAGCTCACCATTCGTGGGCACACTTGTGAGGAAGCAGTATACATGAGACTGAGAGCATCTGTTGTAGCCACACATTTGATATGACTTGTTTTTCTTCAAAAATGTATTATTGTACATAGAGGGTGGTTATGAAATCAGGGTGTTTCCCCCCCCCCCTCTACTTATTTCCAAGTTTTTGGGTAATGTTCTCATATTACTTTTATAACAACAAGAAAAATTACAATAAAAAAAAGAAAAGCAAGTCAAAACTCCCTTAGCTCTGTGTGGGACTCTGGGAAGAATGAGTAACCTGTTTTTAAATTCTGCTCTGATGTGGGGTCCTCGGCTGCCTTAATCTTTTTACATGTTGAGCTTTCAAGTGTGACTTTTTACCAGAAGGTTTTGTAGCACCAAATAAAGGTTAAAATAATGATGTTTTCCAAATACCTTTCCTTTTAAGAATTAATATTTTCTTTTCCAAACCATTTGAGAAAGGCATTATTCTATAATATTCTATCCCATGACTTAACAAACAGGCTAAGTGTAATCTGGCCTTTTTTGGTGACATCACTCAGTAGCCCGTGTATTTGGCTACCGTGCAGCATGCCTCAGCCTTATCTCACTGCGTCTGTAGCGTCCACAATGGCAGCCATAGACAGCTGAATTTTTGAGCATCCTGGCTGTTTCCTCCAGCCTTCATTTATGAGAGGCAACATGAGACGGTGCTTAAAAGACTATATATGTTTCAATCTCAATTAGGGATTATTACCTTGGGCAACTAACTAACTTAACTGCTTAATCTCACTTAACTGCAACTAACTAATCTGCAAAATGGGTATGAGTGCCTACCTCATAGGCTTGTTGAAGAGTGTGCAAATACACCAAGGCACTCAGTCCAGGCTAATACTGATATTGTCATGATGACAATTATAGATCGTGACAATTATTATAGCAGTTAGGTCCGCTGTGGTTACGATGCATCCCAAGCATCAGGCCACCTATGGGATTATTCTGGACAGGCGCCTTCCCATTTCCTGTTTGTACTCTACTATGATCCTGGAAGCCAGCTGAGGCCTGGTTTCCAAAAGGGCTCTCTCCCAGTCAACTGGGCTGAGTTTGCAGCATCTACTGTGATTGTTCAGAAGCCTATTCCCTCTGGGAAAAGGATAATACCAGAGTTTAGACACCTAGGGAATGATTAAATGCTTGGTGCACATGAGAAAAGCAAAGGGAGTGTTTTGTTTGTTCTTAAGAAAGCTTGCATATCTTGGTAGGAATTGAAAAAAAGTTCCGCAGAAACCGGTTTGGCTCAGTGGATAGAGCATCAGCCTGTGGACTGAAAGGTCCCAGGTTTGATTCCAGTCAAGGGCACGTACATTGGTTGTGGGCACATCCCCCGTAGGGGGTGTGCAGGAGGCAGCTGGTCGATGTTTCTCTCTCATCGATGTTTCTAGCTCTCTATCCCTCTCCCTTCCTCGCTATGAAAAACCAATAAAATATATTTTTTTAAAAAGAGAAAATTGTTAAAAAAAGAAAAAAATTTCCATGCAAGTCCCATGCCTAGAAGGTGCAAAAACATAAACCAGCACAAATGTAGATGTGCGGGAGGTGAAGGCTTGTCTACCTCATATACTCCAGCCGGTAGACAGACAGGAGATAGGTGGACATGGCGAAGTCCAGCTTGTTGATGAGGGCAGACACTTCGGGGGCGGGATCCAGCAGGTTGATGATGGTGCTGCGCAGCTCGTTCAGTTCAGCCTAGAGGGGAGCGAACACATGAGGTCTCACGTGGGCTCTGGAGGGGAAGCTAGCCTTCCCCCAGGAGACATAAACCCCAGTGGCTAATTCCGGCTATTTCATGTTAAATGAAAGGACCTGCTCTAATTATTCAAGGCTGCTCAGCAAGGCCCCTGTGCTGCACCATCTGCCCCCGGGAGGGCAAGAATCCTTACGGGGGTGACTGTGTCGTTCTTCATGGCCGAGTTATACTGGAGGACAGACCGCAGTGGCTCTTTGCTGGGAAAGGTGAGCAGGGGGGACTTGGTGGCGATTTCACAGACCCCCTCGTACCATTCTTCTGGCCAGAGTCCTGGAAGAGAATGCACAGACGTGAGGTGACAGCCCTGGCCATGAAGCACTACACTGGGGTTGACACTGGCAATTTCTAGAGTCATAGGTCCCTTGTTTAAGTCAGTTTTCCCCAAAATTTGGCACAGAAACAAATCCTCTGGCGAACTTAGGAAGATTTTTCCAAAGATATGTGGTCGTCTCAGAACCTGAACCACATCTGGGAGGTGTAACATTTGCAAATACTTGTAGGCAAGCAGCAGCTGCATTGTGTTAATTTAAAACGTGTGCACATTCAAAATAGGTGGAGTCCTACCTCACCTTCGTTTTCACTCTGCACTCTGTGTTCCCTGGAAAAGTTGACACGCCCCTACCTGACCCCTCCACGGCGAATCCCATCAGGACAGAATAGAGCCAGAAGTCCCGGAAGAGCTTCTGCAACCGTGGCTTAGCTTCCTTGATGGGCGGCAACCGTCGGGTAAGCTGATGTGTCAAGGAGAGAGGGAGGAGAGGAGGTTATTTACTCAAAAAACTCTAAAACCTACAGATGTGAAATCAACCACAGATTCATTCTTCAAGAGCATTCTCAGGAAGCTGTCCATTAGACTGGACAGGAAAAAGACCAGCCTTACTACGCATCCCCGACGGCCCCTATCGGATCACTGTTTGATACCTGGACAGGGAACCTGAGGGAGGCAAATGATGGGTGTTTTTCTCTCATATCAAGTTTCTCTCTCATCCTTCCTCTCTTTCTAAAATAAAAACATATTTAAAAAATTTGATTTAGGCACAAAAATGTAACATTTGTTATAACAGCAAAAAAAAAACCAAAACAAATAAAAAACACAGAAGAAACACTAAATGTCTATCTAGAGGGGGCATTTAAATAAATTATAGCATATTAAGAATAATATTTTTTGAGAATATTTGGTGACACAGGAAGAACTCACAATATTTCAAGTGAAAAAAAATACAAAACATACAAGTAATATAGGTTTAAAATGTATGTGTATAAACATATATTCATAGAAAAAGAAGGGGAAATACCAGAAATAATATTAATAATTATTTCTGATGGTTGAATTGACAGGAGTTTTTATGTTCTTAAGTTGCCTGTACTTCTTAGAGTTCTGCCATAGACATGCTCTTTCCACAATCTCAGGGAGGGTACAAGAGTTGGCCCAGGGCTTGGTAACATGTTGTGTAGGAGAAGGAACAGCTTTTTCTCAAAAGCCACCAGAATGCTATGTCCCTGGGAAGCCAGTTGAGACACTTAGGGGTGTAGGTGGACTCTGGGAAGGGGCTGAGGAGGTGGAGGAATGCAAAGGAGGGCAGCAATGAACAGAAGCTTCCTATTTAAGAAGCCCAGTGCCACAAAAGCATATAAATATATATATATTTCAGAGAGGAATGGGGGGAGAGAGAGAGAGAAAGCTGTATATAGAAACATCCATGATGAGAGAGCATCATTGATTAGCTGCCTCCTGCATGCCCCCACTGGAGATTGATCCCGCAACCCGGGCAAGTGCCCTCACTAGGAATCAAACTGTGACCTCCTGGTTCATAGATTGATACTCAACCACTGAGCCATGCTGGCTGGACAACCAACATTTTTTGAGTCCTGAACTCAAAATATAGACAGTCCTTTAACATGCCAGAATTTGTCACAATAAGCGACACACAGATGCCCCCTGCAGGCCCCTTGCACACCTGCAGATTCCCCTGAGTCTCATTCTCACTTTATAAAGTCTGTGGGTGACAGCACCAAAACACACTCAAGGGCTCTGAAATCAGGGAGCAGCGCTGTGTCATAAATTGATTTTCCAGACAATTCAGAATATTTTTATAATATTTTAGATTACAAAATTAAAAACAAATAAACAGTCCTAGCCTGTGTGGCTCAGTAGAGTGTCAGCCTACAGACTGAAGGGTCCCAGGTTCAATTCTGGTCAAGGGCACATTTGGGCTTAATCCCGGGGGGTAGGGGTGAGGGGAAACGGGGAGAGAACATACAGGAGGCAGCCGATCAATGATTCTCTTTCAGCATTGATGTTTCTATCTCTCTCTCCCTTCCTCTCTGAAATCAATAAAAATATATTTAAAAATACAAATAAACAAATCATAGCCCCACAGATTGTGAATGCCTAGGTGGATCTGAGTTTGGGAAGCACTGCTCTGCAGTCCCACAGTGGACAGGAGAGCTGGGCTGCAAATTCTGACAGAGAAGACAATGACCTTGACTGCAGAAAGGTCTCCCAATGCCATAAATCACAAATCTCCTCTTCCCATCACTAAGCCTCACAGCCATATCAGCCCTGGAGGCCAGGATTCATCCTAGAGGCAGAATTCATAGTTAGAAGGCAGACAAGTAACTTTTACTTTCATGGAAGCAGTACAGCTACCAGTCCTGAAGTAACCCAGTCCCCAAGGTCTGAAAAGCATCTCTATGGTGGCTTCGGCGAGACTGCTCCATCAGCCCATCAACACAGTGACAGTCATGCCTTAAAATGCCAGCGACACAGGAACTAAAGCCGAGGAGTCAGAAGGCACTCAGGAGTAACCCAAAGACACGGCGGAGGGGTATGTGCTGACAAAGCGGGTTGAGCGGTGTTTGATTTGGGACATATTTACTTTGGAAGATACGCAACAACAGCCCAGCACCAAAGTTCACTTAGAAATTGTGCTGATGACCTTGGCTGATTTCGTCTCTGAAACACACTTCACAGAAGCACAGAGGTGAGTTTGTTTCTAACATTTCTGCTCATTATAAGTTCTCATTTGTGGTTAGAGATGGGCAACTGGTGCATTTCTCTATCAAACTACAAATTCAAAAAAGCTTTCTATACTATCGCAGAAATGTTTTTATTTGTTCATCTGCCTATTATAAAAAATTTTCAGTTCCATTATTGGGGCAATTAATGAAATTAAAAACAGGAGTTAAGAGTAAGAAAAGATTATAACTATGTTAAGTTATTTGCATTGGATAACTGTACTGTGATGATGTATAAGAACATCCTTGTTCTCAGGCATTTTCCCCTGGAACATTAGAATTAAAAGTTAGAGCCGAAACAGGTTTGGCTCAGTGGTAGAGCATAGGTCTGCGGACTGGGGGGTCCCGGGTTCGATTCCGGTCAGGGGCATGTACGTTGGTTGCGGGCACATCCCCGATGGGGGATGTGCAGGAGACAGCTGGTCGATGTTTCTCTCTCATCGACGTTTCTAACTCTCTATCTCCCTCCCTTCCTCTCTGTAAAAAAAAAAAAAAAAAAAAAAAAAAAAATAAATAAATAAATAAATAAATAAAATATATTAAAAAAAAAAAAGTTAGAGAGTCGCAATATAAGGGACTTACTCTCAAATGGCTCAGATAAAAAAAGGTATATGAGTGTGCCTGTGTGTACACACACAGATTCACAGACATATATACATGGAGAGAGAAGAAGAGAGTAACAAAACCACTATTCCAAAATATGAAATCTGGAGAAGGGTACACAGGTGTTTTGCTCTATGCTGTTATTTAAATTTTTCTGGATGTTTAAAGTTATTTCAAAATTGAAGGTTTTTTTTTTTTTTAAAAACTTCAGGCAGTTACTTCTCTCCCGTTATATCTGCCCTGTTAGGGCCTGGAGATAACAGTCACGAGGAACAAGGGTGTCCCAGTGTTAGATGCTGATGTGTAACCAGAAATAATGCTTCTCTTCAGAGATAGTGATCTGGATTTAAACATAACCTAGTGAACGTTTTAAAGTGTCTTATATAATCCTTGTTATACTAAATGGCAAAACAACAGGAAGATTTACCTTTCAGATACTTAGCTTCAATCCTTAGAAAATATCAGATATACTTTCTCCTTCCTCTGATAAGGGAATATTGAAAACTACTTTTGGCTTTTCATTGTATAATAAGAAAGCTTCTGAATATATTATCTGAACACAGGATAAAAACATGAGGGTTTTTCACCTCTGCCTCCCCATCTGGTCTCACATTTCTTTCCTTGAACTTTTATTTAGTCAAGTTGGGTTTATTTATTTATTTATTTATTTATTTATTACCTATTTTTTCTGAGAAGGGTACTTTTTAGTGCAGCCTAGTAAGGAGACTTCCACCACGTCACTTACTTCTTCTCTAACTGTTAGAAATGCATCACCCTCAATACCTATGCCCAATTCTATATGGAAACTGGGCCCAGCTCTGTTTGCAGCCACACACATTAGAAACCGTTTCACTGCAGCTTCAGCTAGATGCCTGGGGATGTGGAGGGGTTGTATGAAAAAACAACAGAGATTTTCAAAGCACAAGACTTACTAGTACGATTTTCCCTCCCCAAAACACGCAATTCAAAAGCCTCTCGGTTGCAAATATAACAAAGGCTGAGCTGGTGATTTTAACAGGGCTGTAGGGGAAGACACAAAGAGGGAGAGACTAAGAAGGGCAGGGAAACCAGTCCTGGTGACCTAGGGCAAACAGGCAGAGCACTCCGCCATGAGGGGGTGGGAGGGTTCAACCAACTTGGTGCCAAGCTAGCTACAAGCACTCATATGGATGTGAGCTCAGTCTCCTGGTCTGTAAAAGGCTGTAAGAACGAAGTTAAGTTACATAGACAAAGTCCCTTGTATAGAGCCTAGCAACATCAATGTCAACAAACAGAACATTTCAAGTGGGGTATCCATACCATTAGCCCCATCTTCAGGCCTAACAAGTCCAAGTGTTTACTTAACAGGAGCAGTGACTCTCTTATCTGGCCTCAACTGGAAGCAGGCATTCTGGTCCTCAAATATCTAACAGGAGATGGGACACACACAACAAACTTAATAAGTCACAACTCCTGTTTCTGGGGTGATCAGAAGTTGGGATAATGCTGTATAACATCACAACAATGTCACCGTCCTGACAAAATACAGAAGCAGCAAAGAATGGCTCATCTACCCAGGATGCAATTATAACCCAGGAAATGAGTAAGAGAAAGACAAAGCCATTTGGCAGCCAAAACTGATTTGGCAACCAAGCCAAATCCTTTCTTAGAACAGGCAGAGGATGAGGAGATAGAGAGAGGCTTAGACAGGGTACAACTAAAATTTATCTTCTTTTACTTAAAGGGAGTGCCTCTTTTTAATCTCACTATATGCCTAGTGAGATTATTCCTAACTTCATGCTAGCAGCAGTTAAGTAAGATATACCGTAGCTCCTCTTGACAACAGTGGGAACCAACTGAACATAGAAAGGAGAAAAACATTTCAGCCCACCAGTCACATTTCATGAGGCCTGGAGGGGGTCTGTTACAGACAAGTTCCAAATCTTCTGCAAACTAACCCTACATGAAAGTTGTGCGAAGATAGGAGACAGAGGTTAGCGAATGAATGAAAAAAATAACTCCTTATGGCTCTTGAGCCCCCAGGATTCTGCAAACCTTTAAAGAAGGGATTCTCATGGATCCTTCAGGCAAGTTTATGAAGTCCACATACAATGTTAGTATCTGTTTATCTTCACCAGATTCTCTTAAAAGTTCATAATCCTAAAATGGTTAAAGACTGGCACTCCCAGGCATCTCCCAGGGTCAAAGCCGCCAGGACTCCTACCTAAGCACTGCAGAGGTGGGGTGGGGTCCGCTGAGCTGGCTCTCACATGTTGTGTTTTCCCTCCCAGCTTTAGCTCTGCCAAAATGAGATGCCCGTTCCAACCCCTCGTTGTTTCTCTCATATTAATATCTGTGTGTGGCAACAATGGCCTGGCGGATCAGCCTGAGAAAGGAGGGGACGATTCTCAGTCTGTGGATCCCCAAGGGGGACAGGTAAATAGCAAAAACCTGAGCACGCCCCTTCTCGCTGATGACTTCCACAAGGAAAACACGGTCACCAATGACTGGATCACAGAGGGGGAGGAGGATGAGGATTATCTGGATCTGGAAAAGCTATTCAGTGAAGATGATGATTACATTGACATCGTCGACGTGGTTTCACCGATAGATCCAGGGGCCAGCGCTGGGAACATCCTCCAGCTCTTCCACGGCAAGAGCCGGATCCAGCGCCTTAACATCCTCAACGCTAAGTTCGCTTTCAACCTTTACCGAGCGCTGAGGGAGCAGGCCAGCCCTTCCGACAACATCTTCATAGCCCCTGTGGGCATTTCCACCGCCATGGGGATGCTTTCCTTGGGCCTCAAGGGGGAGACTCATGACCAAGTCCACTCAATTCTGCATTTTAAAGACTTTGTCAATGCCAGCAGCAAGTATGAAATCATGACCATCCATAATCTCTTCCGTAAACTGACTCATCGCCTCTTTAGGAGGAATTTTGGGTACACGCTGCGGTCAGTCAATGACCTTTACATCCAGAAGCAATTTCCGATCCTGAACGACTTCAAAACTCAAGTGAAGGAATACTACTTTGCCGAGGCCCAAGAAGCGGACTTCTCAGACCCTGCCTTCATATCAAAAACCAACAACCACATTCTGAAACTCACCAAGGGCCTCATCAAAGATGCTCTGGAGAATATAGACCCAGCCACTGAGATGATGATTTTAAACTGCATCTACTTTAAAGGTAAGAAGCAGCTTATGTTTCTCAAAGCAAAGTTGCAACATATTCTTAGTACACATACAGGTGGATTGAATGTCAGAACTATATTCTAGCTCTGATTTATCCAGGAAACCAAGACACAAGGTCAGTTCACAGAGACAGGCAAGATCATGATGAGGTGACAGGAGGAGCTGACACTTACTTGAGCCCTCGCGTGTTTTTACACTCACTGAATCTTCACGACATTGTGGGGTTGGTACTATTATTGGCGTCCCCGTTTTACAGATAGAGACACCAAAGTACAGAGAAATAAAATGACACTCCGAGTGCAAAGCTAGTAAGGGTCAGAGCCAGGGTCACCCCAGGAGGGCCATCTCCAGCACCTTGTTAAGTTGGAAAAAAATAATACAAAAACCTTTTTAGTATTTGGCCAGCCTGGAGTTTTTTCATTTCCTTGCCCAATTTTCAGTAAGCAGGAAAATGGATGAGAGGCTGAAGTGAAAACTGTTCAGCTTGAATAACTGACATGAACACCTACAACTCTTTTTGGGACACTCTGCACTAATGGGCAGGTATAAGGGCGAATAAACTATTATTTTTAGAGCAACTACTCTGGGCCAGACACCAAAACACTCTGTTTTTTTATTGATTTCAGAGAGGAAGGGAGAGGGAGAGAGAGACAGAGACATCAATGATGAGAGAGAATCACTGATCGGCTGCCTCTTGCACGTGGAGATAGAACCATGACCTTCTGGTTCATAGGTCGATGCTCAAACTACTCAGCAATGCCGGCCAGGCCCAAAGCACTTTTTAAAGAGGCTACCCTCCCCCCTCACTATACACACACAGGACCCCCGCGGTCCTAGAAATAAATGGCACAGGTTTGTAAAATCCAGGCCTCCCTACAAAATGCCCTCCCTGGGACCTGAATAAGAAACCTCCACCTCACAAGCCTAGAGGGCTGGAGGGCAGAGACAGGAACGAGCCAGCATCACAACTGGTCTCTGTGACAGAAACCACTTTCCTTTCTGCCACCAAGAATTAGTGGGCACCAGCGCGAGAGGCAAAGGACGAAGGCTCTCTCCTGGCTTCTGCTACAGAGCCAGCGCCCCTCAACAGGCCAATACACTGCTCTGTGTTTATGCCACAACCTCCCAACAGTTGTGCCAGGCAGGCATTCTGCTAGAAGGGCAAGGGGGGGGGGGGGCTGAGGAAGCCAAGACCACAGGAATGAGCTGGACCCCTGGGCTTCCCCGCTTCCCCACAAAAGCCAGGCACAGCACTGTCCTCGTGGTGGGTGGGACCAAAGGCTGAGTTCTAACAGGCTGGTGACAGACACACACGCTGTACAGGTATCCCCACCTTTTTGGAAGTGACCACTTCCAAAAGGTGGGAAAGAACTACATTAGTACAGCAATAAAGCTTTTTCTGTAAAAGCAAACATCCTCTTCAGATTTCTTTCAGTTACGGAATACAGGTTCTCTTCACTTGACATCACTTTGGCTTGTACAAGGTTTCACAGCACTGCTTTCCTTTTGGAGAGTGGGGGAAACCTATATATATATATATATATATATATATATATATATATATATATATATATATATATATAATATATATATATATATGTGAACACAGACATATATTTCTGATACTGGCTAGCAGCTTCAGAAGTGAGCAAACTGCAGTCACCACCCCTTATTTGTGTGGCTGTGGGTAAGTCACTCACCATCTCTGTGACGTGGTTTCCTCACCTTGACCACAGAGATAACCCATTCTGACAGGGCTGGGAGCAGCACTGCAAGAGACAGTGATGCCACACTTGAGCCCAGCGCATGGCGTGTTAGGAAGTCCAATGAACTCGGATGAGTAAAACTGTAGGTGTCAGTATAATGTAGTAAGTATGTATAATATTACTTAACTTCTATAAGCAATTAAATTCTGTTGAGGAAAGCCTTTAGAACAGGCCAGTGCAAGCATCTGTGCACCAAAGCCTTCAGTCCTACAAGTCTGTGGGCTACCTCTGGGCCCCAAGAGCCTCTGTATTGGGCTGGCGTGGTGCTGAGCAGGCAGACACACAGCAGCAAGCCATCCCAACTGGAAAGGGGCTGGAGAAACAGCTAAGATGGTCAGTTTCTAATATCTTGAACTCAGTAAGCAGTGTCCCCAAAAGTGTAAAAGTGGCAAATACATGTGCTTCTTTTTGCCATCATATTGAAACTTCAGTCACTTAATTTAATCCTGGGAGTCAGAGGGAAGAAATGCTAGGAACATCCAGTCTTTCATGGATGCTTATTAAAGGAGAAGAAAGTCTAAAAGAGTAATTTTAATCTCTAGCCCCCAAATTTGTTACTATTTTTTAAAAATATATATATTTTATTGATTTTACACAGAGAGGAATTGAGAGGGAGAGTTAGAAATGTCGATGAGAGAGAAACATCGACCAGCTGCCTCTTGCACACCCCCTACTGGGGATGTGCCCGCAACCAATGTACATGCCCTTGACCGGAATCGAACCCGGGACCTTTCAGTCCGCAGACTGACGCTCTATCCACTGAGCCAAACCAGTTTCGGCAATTTGTTACTATTTTAATTTTAATTTCAAATGTTACAACCACTTTGTAAAGCACAGTAAAACAGAGATTTAGCCTTAACAAGTCAAAAGGGAAGAATCCCAGGAGACGTGTGAAAGCTCTAGCAGAAAGAATAGTGATTCTCAACCGGGGACAATTCTGCTCCCAGGACAAATGCCAAGAGACATGTGTGGTTGTCACAACCTGGGACACAGGGGAAGCACTCCGGCATCTAGGAAAGGTTTCAGAAGTTAGGCCAGGGATGTCACTAAGCATCCGGCAATGCACAAGACAGCTGCCCGGCACAGAGAACTGCCTGTGTCAATGGTGCTGCAACTCCTGGGCAGAGGCCGGCTCAGGGAGGAGGAAACTTAGCTGCAATCAGAAGCAGGTGGTGTAAACCTCCTGCAAAGGAACCTCTTGCTTATCTCATTCAACTCTTTCATCCACCAGCTGAACACCTAGAAGTGGTTCTGTTATGGGCCTGTTTCCTCATTTGCAAAATGGGGCTACTAACAAAAAGCACCCACCTACAGGAAAGGTGCTTAAAAGAATGCCTGACATCACCAATTCTCATCTGTCAAGCACCCATCATTACTAGTTACTAGCATCTTAGAACTAAATCAGTCATGAACTCCTTCTTGGATACAAAAGGCTGTGTCCAAATCTAAAGTGACGATCTTGATGGCAGCATCACCAATGAGTCTTGCTAGTTCTTATACAACAGCAGAGTGTGAGGGATAAAGCCATCAAAACAGATCTGCCATGAGCTAAAAGCTACTTATTTTACAAATGGAAAAGGAGAGCTCAGGCACGTTAGGTGTCTTGCTAGGATCTACAACTAGTTAGTGTCAGAATCTAACTCAGAATCTACTCCAATCTACTTTTCCTCCCCCATTACCATGCTTCCTACAAGTATGTTAGCGCTCTGACCTTGGAATCCTCTAAAACTGTGGTTCTCAACGTGTGGTCTGCACACCAGAAGCATCAGCATCTCACCTGGGAACGTGAGAAATGCCAGTTCTTGGCCCAAATCAGACTTTTGGGATCAGAAACTCTGGGGGTGGGACCTGCAGTCCAAACAAGCCCTCCGGGGCTTCTGACGCATGCTTACATGTGAGGACCACTGCTCTAAAAGGACATTTTCATGAAAGCTCCGTTTCTGTTGATAGGATCCTGGGTGAATAAATTCCCAACAGAACTGACCCACAATCACAACTTCAGGCTGAATGAGCGAGAGGTGGTCAAGGTCCCCATGATGCAGACCAAGGGGAGCTTCCTGGCGACAAACGACCAGGAGCTGGACTGCGACGTCCTGCAGCTGGAGTATGTGGGCGGCATCAGCATGCTGGTTGTGGTCCCGCACAAGCTGTCTGGAATGAACACCCTCGAGACACAGCTGACGCCCCAGGTGGTGGAGAGATGGCAAAAAAGCATGACCAACAGGTACTTCAGGTTGAGTGTTTGACCTTTTAATTTCCAGGATCCTAGCCCAGGAATACTAGTACTTTGATCATTTTAAGAAAAATGGAAAAGTATGCATGAACATCCAAGAACTGCCACACTGGGCCACTCGACTAATTTGGCCCAAATTTCTTGCTTGGTGAGAGGTAATCAGAGCATCTGTGAGAAACACATCTGCTCTCCATAACGACAGAAGTTAGTGACAGGTGACTCAGACCCAGCTTGGAAATAATCCTGGCTCTGCCATGTACTTGCTTTGTGGCTCTGAGCCCTGGCTTTGTCATCTACAAAAGCAGTATGATCCCATAACTGCCTGAGGACGCTGGGGGAAATAAATAGAAAAGCAATGTCCCTCACAGTGCCCAGAACTCTCCCATTCTCCGACCCAAGAAATCCTGAGGTCCTCTTAACTCATTAAGAACATGTCTTTCCTGATTTTCCTTTATTATTATTTATTGCTCCATAGTCAAAACTACAGGTTACTAAGATTATCATCGGATCATGGCAGAAAATGAAGAAGTGACAATTCTGTTTCACTGGATACTGGTTAGGCCTATATTAAGAAGTGAATCTGGTGTGGTTCTCCTTTTGAGACAAGAATACAAAGAAATGTAATAAACTAAAAAGCAGGCTCTTAGAAGAAGGAAGGTATTTGTCCAGGTAGCCAATTAGCCTTCAAGTCCTGACAATTTCTCCTTAAAAAATGTCCCTTCTACACTTGCCTCCTTCTTCTTTTTTTTAATTTATATTTTTATTGATTTTGTACAGAGAGGAAGGGAGAGAGATAGTTAGAAACATCGATGAGAGAGAGTCATCGATCAGCTGCCTCTTGCACACCCCCTACTGGGGATATGCTTGCAACCAAGGTACATGCCCTTGACCAGAATCGAACCCGGGACCCTTCAGTCCCCAAGCCGAAGCTCTATCCATTGAGCCAAACCAGTCTCGGCACCACTTGCCTCCTTCTTAACCACCTTCTACCCTGAGCCTATAGAGGCCTAAGCAACCACTTGTTTCCATTCCTCAGTCTACCCCAGCATTGGCTGCCAGAAGAGCATTCTTACGACACCATATCTACCTTCCTCTCTTCATAAACTCTGTGGGACCCCCAATCACACCATCCAGACCAGCTTCCAGGCCTGGCCCACAGACACAGCCCCATCTAGCCTGCTTACTCCCATGTCCTCCTCTCTCCCCTCCCATTCGGCCTGGTGCCCCCTTGAACCCCAGCTAGACCATAGCCTCACACTCCCTCCAGGCCTTTGTTCTCTCAGTGAGGTCCCCACAACTCAAGCAGTGGGCAACCTTCTAGGCACAGGAATACCCCTTCTCCACATCCCCTCTTGGATGGCTCCAGTAGTTAGATCTGTTCTAGCTGATCAGACATGAATATACCATCTTTCTGTTTTCACTGCTTCACATGAGAGTCTTGGCTTGCTAAAAGGAAAGCAAGCTCTTGAGAAGGGGAATAGCATTGACTTCTCTTGATCCCTGTGAGGGCTGGATCTGGCTCCAAAGGCACTATTGTTGCTGTTAACCCAGTTGAGGACTGAATGAATTGAGGCAAAAGGACTAAGAATGCTCAGCACTGCTGGTATATACATGTATAACAGGTTCTATTTTAAGCACACTGACCTTAATTAATAAAAAAAGAAATGGCTGAAATTAGGGACCAAACAATAATTTTAGACATCTCTCCAATCACAAACCAGCAGCAGTTCTGCTGCTGACCTGGAAGACAGACCATGAACCCACAGTACTGAGGAAATAGCCACTCAGCAGCAACCAGGCCTCAGTCTCCAGTCACTGGGATTACAGTGAGATGGTCTTTCCAGAATCCTCAGGTGACAGTACCAGGATATGATTTTAACAAGTGCTGTGTCAATTTTGTGGTATATGCACCACTCTGGGTGCATGTAAAGAAGAAACATGACTCTTTCAACTTGTGGCTCATAAAACTCGGCCCCCTTTTATTCTCTGCCCAGAACTCGAGAGGTGCTCTTGCCCAAATTTAAGCTGGAGAAGAACTACAACCTGGTGGAGGCCCTGCAGTCCATGGGGATCACGGGGCTGTTTGATAAGAGCAGCAACATGACAGGAATCTCGGACCACAGGATCGCCATCGACCTGGTAACCTCTCCGCTCCGCCCTCTGCACCCAGCCCCAGGGTCTCCCCCAGCAGAGCCTCCTCCCGCCCCGCCCAGACTGCACATGTTGGGGAAGCTGGGTCTGCCCTCCCTGAGTCTGCCAGACCCTGAGTGGGTAGGAGGGCCTGTCTCAGGAAGCAGCCTGGGGCTGAGCCCAGTTCCTGCTGACACCAGAGAGCAGGTGTGTGCTCCACTCTGTGAAATAGCTAATCCTAGGCGAATCACGAAAGACCCGTTATATACATGCAGAGACCCTGCACTATGAACTTAACACACCAGTGACGGGCATCCCAGAGAAAGGAAAACACCAGGCCAAACCGTGTAGTCCAGGCCCAATCTTTCTCCCAGTGCCCCCCAGAGTGTAAGTCGTGGCTCACAGACTGCTCATACTGTGACCACCGGAAAGAATGATTCTGACGCTAGAGTTTATAGATAAGTGTTGTTTAAACAACATGGCCCCTAAGCACAATGACCATATCTGATGGGTGGTTAAAAAGCATTTCAAAGGTCATTCTAACCAGCTGTGGTCTGTGCCTTGCATACGGTATTTCAACCTAGTCCCCGAGTAAGATGCAACTCCGCCATATCTTCTATCCCTCTGTGTGCCAACTGGGAGAATCTGACAACTTCCCTTTCCATTTTGAAACAGTTCAAGCACCAAGGCACCATCACGGTGAACGAGGAGGGCACCCAAGCTGCTGCTGTTACGGCGGTGGGGTTCATGCCGCTGACAACCCAAGTCCGCTTCAATGTCGACCGCCCCTTCCTGTTCCTCATCTATGAGCACCGCACCAGCTGCCTGCTCTTCATGGGGAAAGTTGCCAACCCCACCAAGTCTTAAAGGTAGAGGCCTGGCTGTCTCGAGCTTTGGTGGCACTCTGTAGTTCTGCTTTCATTGTAACAATGAGAACAGAGATGTTCAGCATCATGACTCTGTGGTTTATACTACCATTCTGAAGCTGAGAAACATGAGAGAAGAAATTTACCAACAATGAGAGCCTTGCTGGGATTAATTCTGCATAGTGAACAGTGCCGTCAGTTCATAGAATAACGTACCTGTGGCACGTCAGCTTTTACCTAGAGGGTGTCAGCGGCAGACAGACCAGATTTCCTCCTACCTCCTCATGGCCTCCCTGGCACTTCCTTCCCTTGTGGTCCCCATCCTTGCAGACCTGGTTCTATTACTCAAAGCCTTTCTCAGCCAGGGCTCCTCATCTAAACACAGAACACAAAAAAGAGCGGCATGACTGACTTCTCACCTTTCTCAAGGAAGGTGCCCAGGTGGCACCATCCCCGATGCCAGGAGAGAAGCCATCTCATGTCCAAGGAGTGCCCTTAATTCTAGCAAAGGCCCCACCTTCCAAACTGATGCTGTCATCTGTACTCCTGCTGTCACCTCACTGCTGCCCAGAGGACTGTAGGTACCTGCCTTCTACCTTAGAGATAAATATCACCACTCTCACTCTGTATCTCTGTTATAATTCTAATTTCTAAAGCTCAAATAACAAAACAAAACAAAACAAAAAAAAGGCTAACTTCACAATAGCTGACGTCCCCAGAAATGACAGATGTTTAGAAAAAGTAACTTGAGTTTTCCACAGTGACTCACGTGCAGGCACGGTCTCGGGTGAGTTTTGCTAAGTCCTGGGAGGCCAGCCTTTATGTGGGCCACACATTTCGGCTTTCATCCCTGGACGCAGGGAGACCCTCAGATGTGCGCCTGTCTGGTTTGATAAAGCAGGCGACAACTGGGGAATAAACTTCTGGATCCTTCGCTCCCTGGGTAAGCCAAAGGGAGAGAGAGCATGGCAGTTTTGTGCGTACGGCTGCGAGACTGTGACCCTGACGGGAGAGGCCTTCTCTCTCTCTGCAGAGGAGGAAGATCTGGTTCAGCAGGGCACCAACACCTGCCAAGATGCTGCTGCAGTGAGTGGTGCGGCCAGGGTTCAAGTGTAGGTTGGCCTGACTCCAGGGTCACATGTGGAATCTTGTCACATAGGGCAATTGTCACATTGACCCAGTGAGGCCAATACCAGTCATGGGGGCAGCGAGAGAGGAGAACCTAGTGCTCCCCAACCTTGGGGGCACTGGGATGGGTACGCCCTGCGTTATCTCACGCCGACCCTGACAGGTTCACACAGAACACAACTAAAGCTCATTGAGGTCAAAATGACCTGCCTCAGGCCTGAATGCAAACCCAGGCCCTGCATTCCCTGCTAATCCTCTCTGCCTGCTCCCTTCCCAACTTCCTGCACCAGGGCCTGCCTCTGACTCCACCATCTACTGACAAGGGCTGAGACCAAATCTTTCCTTGTCATATTCTCTTGATCGCTAGGTGAAACCTGAAGTTGCGCCTTGAATTCGTCCTCCAATTTGCTTCTACACTGTTCTCTGGTGCTTGACGTACATTTCTCATCCTGTTGTTGGTTCCTCCTGCTCCTCCTATTCCTAAATTTAGCTGCCTCAATAAGCTCTGCCTTTAGCCCTTTGTCACATCTGTCCTACGCAGAAAGGCAACCACCTTGCTTTTAATTTGGCTGCCCCACCTCTGCTGGAGCCAGCGCAGGCTCCTCTGTGACCTTACATCCACACAGGCCAAGGCCCACCTCTCTGTATGCTTTTCAATCATTTACATCCACTCAAAATGCCCCTGGACCCCCTCTGTCAGAAACTAGCTGAGCCATGTTTCAAGGCAGTGGAGTACTAGTTTGAGCACAGAACCTGGGCCACTCTGGCTGGGTTTGAATCTTGGTTCTGACATTTAGTAGTTGTGGAACTTGGAAGCAAATTCTGAGCCTCAGTTTCCCCACCTATAAAGAGGGGATAATAACTATCTTACAAGCTGTTGTAAGGATGGTGTTAATGCCTGGAAAGGGTTTAGATCTCTGCTTAGAGTTTAACAAGAGCTAGGTAAGAACTTCCTGTTACAATTTTCATCAGAGACAGTGTTTAACCCAGGGGTTCCTAACAGGGGGCCTTGGCTGGGTTTCTCCCACTTTACTTCCTGAGGTCAAATCTAACCCTTGTGAACAGAGGCATTTCTATGGAGGGAGAGGGCACAGCTTTCAAATGGGGCCCATAATCTAAAAATTGTTAGTCTATATACCTCATTTTACAGGTACTGAGAAAATAAGTAACTTGCTACTAGTGGCATAGGTCAACTAGCTTGAAGTGAAGGGCACAAATGTTTTTCAAGCAGGAGGCACATGTTATTAAATCACTTCTTCATGACAATGGAGCAATCAGGACTCTAGAAGAAACTTTCAAAATGCTCAATTAGCCCGGTTGGCTTGGCTCAGTGGTTGCGCATCAACCATTGAACCAGGAGGTCACGGTTCAATTCCGAGTCAGGGCACATGTCTGGATCAATCCCCAGTGGGGTGTGTGCAGGAAGCAGCGGATCAATGATTATCTCTCATCATTAATATTTCTCTCTCTCTCTCCCCCTCTTCCCTCTTCTCTGAAATCAATAAAAATGTATATATATAAAAATACTCAATTAACTAATGAGCCAGACACCAAGAGAAGCAACTTAGTGATATTTCTGAAGAAATATTATTCATAACGTTGCAGAACAAAGATCACCAAACCTAAGCAGAAAGGGGCCTCGGAGATTAGAAGACCCAGCTCCAGTGACTCCGTCCAAGGTCCCAAGGTCACTGATAAGTAAGTGAACAGCTGCATTAGGAGTGACACACAGGCTCCCAGCCCCAACCAAACCCACTGACACGGCTACTGAACAATGCAATTCAAGACACTGTCATCAAAAGATCCAAAACGGAGTATCTTTTTCTTAAAAAGAAAAAAAGAACAACCACAAAACATTAAAAAAAAAAAAGGGAAAAAAAACTTTGGAAATTAGTTATCCTAGAAGGTCCAAGGGGTAACGACAAAGCAAATTTGAGAGTCCATGATCTCTGTGCTCTTTGTTGAGCAACAGAATCAAATATTTGTTTCCTTCCCATAATATAACCATTAACTACAATTCTTATTCTATTCACATGGAAGGTCACTGCAGCAGAGGAAAGGCGTATTTTAAGTAAGTTCTAGACTGTCATTGCTAACACCTATGCTTACCCGGACCCGGCCAGGATTTTCGGGGGTCATCTCACTTTTTTGTGGAGAAGCTGCGATGCTCACTCAGGATCCCACATGCAGGACCAGCGAGCGGTTCAACCCTGGCACTGTGACTCCAAAACCAACCTCACCAGTTATCGCTCCCAAAGTGCTCATCCTCTAGATTTCTGATAGACTAAACATGTTTAAAACTTCCCAGGCATATAGGTCGTAGAATTCTGGCGCACACCAATGCGATTCTCACCTGCAGCATGCCCCCCCGTTTGCCAAAACCTGCTCTTCTGTGGATAGGCTCCCCCTCCTTTGACCTTGTTGTGTGGTGTCCATCCTCCTCCCCTCCCAACAGGCCAAGAGAGTACCATGGACTTTCTACCTCTCCCTCCAGGTCAAACAAAGGCCCATGTGCAACGACACTTCCCAAACACAACTGTGCTACTAGCCAATATTAAGTATAAAGTAAAAAAAAAAAATAATAATGTTTTTAAAAATTAACCAGTGAGGGTGTTGATGGAAAATATGATGGCAGAAGAGTTCCAGTAATCCTTATCTCTCAAAGGGCTGTGGGAGAATACCTATCACACAGGTGGTAAGGATCCCAAAGGAACGTGAAAAGTCATCGCGGTACAGGCCCAAACCCCTTGTCTCCTCAAGCACACCGAGGATGTCCTGACATAGACATGGCAGGGGAACAAGTGACTCTACTTCCCCTCCTGAATCATCCACTTATGGGAGGGAGGGGCAAGAGAGAAAAGGACAGGCGGAAGGAAGGGGAACTGCAAACAGAATGTTCCACAAAACGCCATGTGTCATCTTAAGAGTAAAGAATAATATCCAGTCGGTTACTATTTTTCATCCCTCTTGGCCACTAAAACTACCTCCTAAAGGTCCCCAGATTCAGAATGATGGACATTCAGATGGTAGGAAGTACAGAAAGTGCTGGGCAGAGCTCAGGAGAGGTCTCCTGCCTGCCTGACCTCTATGCTCGAGTCACTATAGCAGCTCCGAGGTCAAGGAAGGGACGCACATGTAAGTGCTCAACACTCAACTACTAGGGCTGAGGTGGGAAGAAGCTAGAAGGTAGAAGCAAGGGCTTAACTAGAAGGTGGGTTAAAATACTAGAATACAGGCCTGGGTTAGGACTGGTAGTTGGGAATGAACGACAAAGGGAAAAATTACTGTTATAGATCGTTTGAGAAGAAGTAGCTGCTAGTTGAGACAGGAAAAGATGGGACAGGGGCTCTGTACCAGACAGTGCCATGGGAGGGGAGAGGGCCTGTAGTACCTCGACTGCCCACCACAATGGTGGTAGGCCCACTGTGTCAACAATGCGCACCAGAGGACACTGAGAGCTACAGCAACAAGGCTGGGCACCAACCGGTGGCCTAAGACCTCCCTTTGCAGGGAAGGAGTTGGAAGCAGGTGCCCGCCACAGCAGGATGTGAGATACAGGAAAACCCAGAGTCAGACCATGGACTTAGGAGCCACGCAAGAGAGAACTGAAGTGGCTTCCCTGGTCAACCTGCTGAGGATGGTCGAGTGCGGCTTAGAGAAAGGCAGTAAGGGTGTGACCACTATGGCACATACCTATGGTAGTGGTCCAGTCACATCTACCGAATCACTGCACCTCAAAACAGCATTTTTCTAAAGGAATTTGTTATGTGTCATCCTCAGAACAATAGCATATTATCTAGAGTTTGAAACCAATTAAAATGAATACTTACCACAGCTATTACAGGAATGAGTACACCCAAGTTCCCTGCGCTGCTAGAAGCCTAGAAAAGAACAGAAGTAAGTCAATGATAAGCATATGTTTATTAAATAAATGAAAAGACACAGTGTTGTATAAAGCTGGAATTCCTTAATCTAAGAGAAATGATGAGTAGTATACACAGCGAGAGAGATGTATAAAAATGCTCATCCAGCATAATTTTATTTATTTATTTTATGTATTTTAAAATATATTTTATTGATTTTTTTAGAGAGGAAGAGAGAGGGATAGAGAGTTAGAAATATCGATGAGAGAGACTCATCGACCAGCTGCCTCCTGCACACCCCCCACTGAGGATGTGCCTGCAACCAAGGTACATGCCCTTGACCGGAATCAAACCTGGGACCTTTTAGTCCCCAGGCCGACGCTCTATCCATTGAGCCAAACCGGTTTCGGCTCACCCAGCATAATTTTAATAGTGAAACAACTTAAATGTCAAACAGTAGAATGGTTAAACCATAGCACCTCTACATAATTAAATACCACACAGCTATGAAAAAGACAACTTCCTGAAAAATATTTACCTTGGAAAGTGTCCCAAAAATTGTTAAATGCAAAAAAAAAAAAAAAAAAATCAAAAAAAAATCAGCATATAAGAATATGCTATGAATAAGTAGCAACTCAAAGGAGAGGTGATGTGGCAAGAGGCTTAACCTGCCTCATCCTCTCCATTCTGGCTCTGAGGGTTGGAGATCTGACATTTGACTGTCCCCATAGATAGGTCTCCCTTGGACAGCCTGCGATTAGGCCAAATCTGGCCCTTCTCCTACTGTCACCGTGTTCTGATGACAGCCTCTGCCCCCTGGCTTCTTGCACTTTATCACAGGTGTAAGAAGGGATATGGGGTGGGGGTGATAAGCCACCTTATCATCCTGGACTGGGGGACACAGCTGCCATGAGCTGGATGCTGTTCAACAAGGGAAGCCACCCTCTTCCCTGACCCCTGCCAGCACCGCTGAGAAAGAGCCTCGCCCCCTTTGTTCCTGCACTTCATCGCTGTGTTTAACACAGAAAGCAGCATATTTCAACCAAGATGGAGCCTGAAGATTCAGCCTTGGGTAGCAGGGCAACCCGATGGCCACCCTCCTCCCTACCTTCAGGGCGGGCCCCTTCTCGCTGGCCCTCTCGCTGGCACGCTTTCCCTCCAGCCCCAGCTGCACAAACAGCTCCAGCAGGTTCATGAGCAGCTCATCCACAAGGTGCTCGTCCTGGATGTTGGCCGCAATGTTAGCCAGGGCGTTGATTACCGCCAGGGAGCAGTGCCTGGGGAGGGAGAGAGAAATGTCAGCCACCACCAGGCAGGGACCCCCTTCCCTCCCGACACCCTAGCCTGGTGCCTATGAAGAAAGAAGCCCTCCAGAGGAGATGCACACACCAATTTGTGAACAATGGCCCCTGACGGGAAGTCAGTTGCTGCAGAAATGACTCTGACCTGTCTCCTGACAGGTATTAAGGGTCTCAGGGACTCTTTTAAGTTCCAAGAATCTACTTGCTGGGGGCTTGGGAAGGTCTTAGAACAATTCCCTCTGAGTATCAAGGGCCTACTACATAATTAAAAATGAAAGTACTTCCAGATATTTCCTGGATGACCCTCTTTCCCTCTCAAATTATAGAGAGCCTTGATTCGTCACTATTACCCCAAAAACTTTTATCTGATGATCAGCTCCATTCCAAAACTGCCTCCGCCTTGGGGCTGATGTTAGTATTGGCTCACATCAGATACTTAGGAAGAGCGAGTGGTCCTGGGACAACCTGCCACAGGATCACACATGCCCACCCACATACACTCCAGATAGAAAGCTGACATGCCCCCTCAACCAGAAGCTGTGAACCAGTCAGGCTTGCCAGGCTTCTGTGGCACTGGGAGCAGCCAGACCCTGCCATTTCTATGCTGTGTGACCCGAGGGGAGCAGCTAACATCTTTGGGCATCAGTGTCTTCCTGAGTAAAACAAGGATAATGCCCTCCTCCCAGAGTGCAGGAGGAATTAACACTCTACATGAAGCACTGAGCACACCTCCATAATCTGGCCTCCATAATCTCAGCGGAAACAGCAGCCATGATAAAGGCACCCACATCACTAATATGCAAATTCCTCATAGATGAGGACAACAAATGGCCGTAAATGCTTCCACTGGTGAGGAAGAGAACAAATCGCTTTTGGTGGCAATATCAGAAAAGGCTCTATGGAAGAAGAGGGAACTTGAGCCAGAAGTTGAAAAACTGGGAGGCATGGGAACACAGAAGGGCAGCAAGACAGATGTGAGAGTCAGAGGAAAACGGAGCAAAGACGGGGTGGGGGAGGAGGCACAGGAGTCTCTTTCAGAGCAAGGAGGTAATGTGGGAAAGAGTGTTCTGGTCTGTGAGTCAGTTTCATCGCAGAGATCAGAACGGATAGACTTAGAAGGGAGGGGAGGGGAGCTGGCCGCCTCCCCAACCCCCTCCACAGGCTGTTCTACTAGCCTGGGCCTGTGATGGTGGCAGTAAGAAGGCAAAGAAATAATAATGCCGAGAGCTGGTATTTACTGAGAGCTTTCACATATACAATTTCAACCACCCACACATGAATGAGGAAGCTGAGGCACATAGCCACATTCCTGCCCACTGAGTTGGATGGGAGAACAGAAATGCCAACAAAAGGGCAATATCTCTTCCTCCCTGCCCCAACCTTCTGTCTTCCTGACTTAACTTCCTTCTTCTCCTCTCTTTCCGTGACCTGAAAAACATGAGATCCTCCAAACATGGAAAAGCATGCCTCCGTCCTTAAGACATTCCCAGTAAGGGCACTGGACACAGAAACATTTCTCAGTCTTCCAGGGAAAACTGGCCGGACTTTAACAAATTTCAACATTCGAGGATATAAAATGCCATTCCCTTCGACTCTCCAAATTCTACCTCTCTGAATCTGTCCTGAGGAAAGCATGAGATGCTCACAGATATGTAGCTATTATGGTATTCAATGCAGCATTTACCAGCAGAAAAACTGGAAAACTACCCAATATCCATGCTAGGGACTAGTTAGATAAGTCAGTGCTGCCAAATGAGGCGGTACTACACAGCCATTAAAGACAACATGCAGAGGAATGCTTATGGCATGGCTGATGTGTTGCTACATTAAATAGAAATAGGTCACCTGGGTAGGCACTCTGAGCTGCCTGGAGTGGGGGAAGGCAATGAGCATTGAGCTCACTTACCTCCAGGTGGTGGGCATATGGGGTTCTTATTTCTCACCTTGTGTATGCACTGATCTGTAGCATATTTTCTTCAGTAGGAAAAAAAGGTTATTTAAAAGACAAATCTCATATTTTTAAAAGGAGTTAAGTACTGTCATGATCTAAAGCAACAAGGAAGTCTAAAGAATTACCGATAGCCATGGTCCTTGTAATCTTTAGTGGCCGAATACACGACAGAACTGGCCTTCACGCTGATCTGCTGGAAGAGGTTCCACACTTCCTGATAAATGTATTGCTGGAAGAGAGCAAGGGACATAACTGTCATGACTAATCCCTGAAAGCTGATCCTTGGAACACAGAAAAGGCTCCTCTATTGTCATTTAGAGGGAAAGCTCCTAAAACATGGAACATAAAGCCCTAAGACCATCCAGAGCATCTATTGCAAAACATTCAGCAAACTTCAAATTAAAAGCTAAAAAGGAAACAGCTTCAATTTAAATCCTGTAATTAACATCAACAAGGAATTAATCTAAACTTCTGTGTCCCCCAGCATTTACAAAACCATTATACTAGTCTCTTCTTTTTTTATTTTATTATTTATTTATTATTATTATCACTAGAGGCCTGGTGCATGAATTCATGCACATTGAAAGGAAATTAATTAGAATAAATATTTTAATATTGTTATTCGCCCTTTCTCTATAAAAGTGTCAACCAGCCGAGACCGGTTTGGCTCAATGGATAGAGCATCGGCTTGGGGACTGAAAGGTCCTGGGTTTGATTCCGGTCAAGGGCATGTACCTTGGTTGCAGGCATATCCCCAGTAGGGGTGTGCAAGAGGCAGCTGATCAATGACTCTCTCTCATCGATGTTTCTAACTCTATCTCTCTCCCTTCCTCTCTGTACAAAATCAATAAAATATATTTTTTTTAAAAAAAGTGTCAACCAAATTCACAATCGACAATGTCAGATCGAAACACATGTGTGCAGTTGGCGCCAGTGAGAGCTTTATATGTATTGTGCAAGTACGAGTATATTTAGCCTTTTATAGATATAGAATAAACTTACTTAATTAGACCTACTTTCTGATTTAGCTAAACTTTTTCCAGCCCAGTTAAGTACCCAAACTTCTCTTTCAGGTAATTGTCAGCAACACAGCAGTAAATATCAACACAAAGCAGATTATTATTGTGGATCATGCAGGGAGAACAAAGGGTAAAATATTTAACTGCAGCAGTGTTTGACTATGCGCAGTGAGAAAACCCAAAGTCATTTTCAAGGTCCACCATTTCTTCTTTTCAGTTAGGTCAAGTTTCTAAAGCTCCGTTTTCCGGCTAATGAAAATAGGATTCCACCGAGTCTCCTATCTACCTACACCAGCAATTCTGTGAGGATCAAATTAGATAAGGCATGGGAAAACACTTCACACTGTTCACACTATTCAGTGTTAAGACAGTTGTGAGCATTTACCTGATCTGCAGAGTAAATTTAATCTGTATTTTTTATATTCCTGATAGTCAAAGGAGTTTATGAAGCTTTCTCAGGGTTAGTGGGTGGTTGGGGCCTTCCTTACATTTCCGGTGATAACCAGGCAGCCCAGCTGGTCGATGATAAGCACGTCGAGGGGTGAGGGGGGTTGGCAGAATTTCTGCTGCAAGATCTGCAGGATTGGCTCCATGACCTTTGGGGTGTCCCTCAGGGCCACTGCAATGTGTCCCAAGGCTCGAATGGTGTGGTCGGGAATCAAGTGAGCGTCCCTATGGGAGGGAAGAATAGAAGCGCCTTGGAAACAGTGAAATAAAACCTGGTAGCTGGATGTGGATGTCAGCATCATCACAGTCTTTCAGATGAAGTGACAGCCTGAGACCCTTAACCACCAGCAGAAACACAAAGTCCTGGGTACCAAGTGGGAAGACAGAGATGTTTCTCTATTCCCAAATACTGGTCCGGAACAGATATCACAAGGTGGGTTTCTTCTGAAATCGTGGAACAAAATGCACAACCCCTGTTGTGCAGGAAAGAAGCACAGAAGGGCACAATGCCAGCTACCCCCTTGTGCCCCAAGAGAATAACCGGCAGCCCTGAGATGGGACGTACTTGTCACTCTCCTGAGAGATGTAGAGGCGGTTGGAGAGGCTGGCCAGGAAGGCCTCCACGATCACTGCATCCACCGTCAAGCCAGCTTTCAGGCACCTGAACAGCAAGGAAGCCCCCCACAGCATTAGGCATCACAACCACTAGATAAATGTTTTGTTTTAACTTTTCCTTTCTCAGGTTTACAAAGCTTAAAAAAATTGCTCTGAACAATTCCCCCCAGAAATCTGAATGAAAGTCATTACACAGATTGAATTCAAAGACCTGCTGCAGATTTTGCTGACTTTATAAAAATATCTCAATCGGAAACAGTACCTTCATTATTTTGCCCAGAACAGTTTCCTTCACAATGTCATGTTCACCCTAATTCCTGTACTGTTTCTTCACGAAAGTCATTGTAACTGACTCAAAAGACAGATGGTCCTGCCCTAGCTGGTATGGCTCAGGAAGTTGGTTGAAATGTTAACCCATACACCAAAAGGTTGAGGGTTCGATTCTCATTCAGGGCACATACCCAGGTTGCAGATTTAAATTCTGGTTGGGGTGTGGTCAGGGTACATATGGGAGGCCCCAACCAATCAATGTTTCTCACATCAATGTTTCTCTTTCTCCCTCTCCCTTCTTCCCTAAAAACCAATAAAAACATATCCTCAGGTAACATTAAAAAAAAAATAAAAGGTATTCCCAAGATAGCTGAGGGAATATTGAGCATCGACCTAGAAACTAGGAGGTCATGGTTCAATTCCCAGTTAGGGCACATGCCCGGGTTGTGGGTTTGATCCCTAGTGAGAGGCTTGCAGGAGGCAGCCAATCAATGATTCTCTCTCATCATTCATGTTTCTATATATAGCTCTCTCTCATTCTCTTCCTCTCTGAAATCAATGAAAATAAACAAAATTATATTAAATAACTTTGTAAAATTATAAACATTTCTTATTACATAGCAGTTTATTTTGTTTAAAACAGCCTGTTCTTCCTCCCGGGTCACCTGTCCCTCTGGCCCCGCCCCCTACCTGCAGATGTTGTCAATGGCGATGTCCCGGAGCTGCTCATACATGGAGGGCTGGCTCTTCTTTCCTGGCATGACGTTTAGGGTCGACTCGGAATGCTCGTTGGTTACACTGATTTTTATATCATTGCCAGCAACTAAATGTAAAAATTCAAGTAAGTTCCTGGTTAAGCCCATCACTTTCCACCCTCATGTCTGTCATTCAAAACCAAATAACATGCTAATTATTTTTAACTTACAATAGCAATCACTCTAAAGTAAGTCAACTGAACATTTCAAAACAAAAGTGTCTAAGAACAGGAAGGATGAAATAAACATGTTTCAATCAAAAAAGGAATAGCACTCTCTAGCTAGTTTGACTCAGTGGATACAGTGTTGGCCTGTGGACTGAAGGGTCCTGGGTTCGATTCTGGTCAAGGGCACATGCCTGAGTTTTGGGCTCAATCCCCAGTTGGAGGTGTGCAGGAGGCAGCAGATCAATGATTCTTTCTCATCATTAATGTTTCTGTCTCTTTCCCCCTCTCCCTTCCTCTCTGAAATCAATTAAAAATATTTTTTAATTTTAAAAAAATCAAAAGGAAGAACACTTAGGTTGCAAAGTGATAAATACATAAAACAGTAACTTCTTAAGAAATGGTTCAACTTAGCCAGTGTTGCTCAGTGGTTAAGCATTGATTGACCTATGAACCAGGAGGTCACAGTTCCATTCCCAGTCAGGGCACATGCCCAGGTTGTGGGCTTGATCCCAGTAGGGGGTGTGCAGGAGGCACCTGATCAATGATCTCTCCCCCTCTCCCTTCCTCTCTGAAATCATAAAAATATATTTTAAAATAATAATGGTTCAAAAGGCCTGAGGAGCAGAGCCCTTAGGCATCCCCTAGAGGGTTGTCTAGCTAACCTGCACAAGCTGATAAGGGTAAGGGCCTTACAGCCAGTGGGACCCCTCTTTGTTCTGGGCTGGGTGAGTCTTTCAAGTACTTGGATTTTGGGGCTCTGGGCCTATGACCTCATCTGTAGTCTGTAGAAACATAGTACATTCCCTTGGGGCAAGGGGACCAGATGAATTGTGTATAGACAGTTACTGGCCCAGTGTCTGGACATGACAAACTCACACTTCTGACAACCTCGATGAAAGAAGGGGCCAAAAAAAAGTGGGACCAGAGAGCGGCCCACAGGAGTGGCAGGTGCTCATGACAGGGGGGGCGGAAGAGACAAAGGCCTGGAGCCCTGAGGGGGTTCTGTAGAGAAAGCCATTAAGAAAAGGAAGGAGGAGGAGGAGGGAGGAACCCACGTATGGGAAGACTGCACGGCCCAGCCACGAGTTCTCACTTGCAGAACTGTGCTGGACTCACAGTCACATGGTCCTTTTCTTGGTGCCTCAAGTGCACACGGGGGCTGGGGGCTGGAGACACGGCCTGAGGCCCAGCGTCCTCTTACCTGTGTGGTACTGACTGTGATACTTATAGAGCTTCACCAGCACGGGGGATGGGACGACCAGGAAGTCCCGCAGAGACGGCGTCACCGAGTGCACCACCACCGGGAACCGTTCACACAGGCGTCCCAGCCCCTGCAACACACCTTGGCCTGTTACACGGGCATGTACACCCTTCAAATACCCAAGTTTGAACAGAAACTTCCAAGGTCAAAGCTCCCAAGGGGCCACCTGGCCACGGGGCACAAAGACAGGGAAAGAAGATGGTCTGGCGTCTCCTCCATCGAGAAGGGGATATATTGTTCAAGTTTATTTCTTTTTGGAGCAAATTAGGGGAGAAAGGGTCTAAAACATGATTTATAAACAAAGGCAGACATGGAGTCACTGGGGTTTCCAATAGGTTGAGTCTCAATAGAACAGAGCTGGCACCGCAGGTGTTGAGACGTCCTCTCGTGAGACCCTCTGGCAACATTGCCGCCCTTCAGCTGTCGGCTTGAGAACGGCCTGGCTGGCAGATACAGGGCAGTTCCTCAAAGGAGGACCCAGCTGCTCCGGGACCCCACCCACAGACATCCCAGCATCCTGTCGGCAGCAGCCCCCACTCAGTGGCGAACTATGTCACACAGGCTCTAGTTCAAGTTCCTACAGACACAGCCCAGACTCCGGTGCAAGTGTGCCAACCACAGCCTGAATGGCACAACAAGGCCCTATTGATGGGAGCTCAGCATCTCTAGCGTCTGGGAGACTGACCTGCAGACAGCAGATAAGCAAGGGCAAATGAGCAATGATGACTTTGCTGGACGTCTTGGACTGTAGCTTCTCAGACAGCTTGATGCAAAGACTTTCTGCACCTAAATTCAAACATCAGGGGAGGGCACAAATCATTAGCAGAGGGCCAACATTTACAAAATACTCAGTCAACACTGAATCATATAATTTCACTAAACCCCAGAGACACACTTTTTTGCAGGGAGTATTAATACTGAGAGGTTACGCCAGAAAGTGTTAAGACACAGGTTAACGGAAAGCTTATCTCCGCTTCTTTTCTGCTGTTGTGAAAATACCACCCTATATGGTGTGTGAGTGCTTTCTCTTCTCCGCTGGCCCTGAGCCCCCTCGTCCGCCTGTCCCCACAGAGGTTTGTGAATGGCGGCCACCGGCAAGTCTGCTGAATGCTTCCAGACAATGGCAGGTGTGGGGTGGAGCCACTGGGGTTTGCAACAGGTTACGAGTCTCAGCAGAACAGAACTGGCACCGCAGCTGTCAGGAGACATACTCGCATGTGGCCCTCTAACAAACATCTGCCCTCTTCACAGAACTGAGACAGGCGCTGAGTTCCCACTTCTCACACAAAAGCCTCAAGAACCGGCAATAAGTAGTGGAGAGAACGCAGGCCTTGTGGCCTTGGCCAGCACCATCCTCCCGGTCCGGACACCGGATGTCCAGGGCACGCCAGGAGCTGATGCTCACCCTGCTCATCCTTCACGGCCCACACCATGAGGTCCACACAGGCGGCGTTTGCCTGGCAGCGGAGCTTGAGGGGGCTCAGCTCACTGTGGATCCGGTCTGCATCGTGCAGAATCTTCTGAAGCTCCGCCTGGCTGGTGTTGAACTGCTCCAGCACAAAATCATGGATCTCCTTCACAAAGGCGGTCGGGAGGTCTGTAGGAGAGAGTGGGCATGGCAGCTGGAAACAAAACTCAGGCACCAAAATTCAGGCAGCAGCTGTGAACTTCTACCGTCTTCTCCTCTCTAACCAAAAACCAAGAAGGACATGGTTCCAAGAATGTCCTTTGGGAAGACCTTGGATCGGCTGTGCACAGCTGCCCCCCACACATGTGTCACCTGGCCTCAGAGCAAGTGATCATTTCCCAAGGAAGTGAAAGCCAAGCTTTGTTTCAAGCAATCAATATGCTAAGGCCTGAATTTATGAAACACATGCATTGAGATTTATCACAATAGTACAGTTAACATCAGGAAATACTTTAGTGATTTATATACCTATTTTATATTTACTATTTTCTTCCAGTTTTACTGAGATATAATTGCCATAGACTGTACACTTTTAAAGTGACTGACATGCCGAAACCGGTTTGGCTCAGTGGTAGAGCATCGGTTTGCGGACTGAAAGGTCCCAGGTTCGATTCCGGTCAAGGGCATTTACATTGGTTGCGGGCACATCCCCGGTAGGGGGTGTGCAAGAGGCAGCTGGTCGATGTTTCCCTCTCATCGACGTTTCTAGCTCTCTCTCTCTCTCTCTCTCTCTCTCTCTCCCCTCCTCTCTGTAAAAAATCAATAAAATATACTTTTTTTTAAAAAAGTAGAAAAATAAAATAAAATAAAATAATTTAAAAAAATAAAGTGACTGACATAATGACTGTACAAGTGAAGAGGAATTTTTTGAAAGGCTGTCAGTTATTATTAGATAAGAACAAAAACTGGCTGTAGCCTAAAAAAGAGAATTCCCGGCCTACAGGGCTAAGTCTTCGGAGCGTCCAGAATTTAAAGCCTTTTCAAACTCTCATCCTTGGGGCCTGGAAAACTTAGGAGAACCGATGTGGGCACAAGTCAGACCAGTCGAGGCAACACACAACTCAGGCGGGAAGGGAGGCCACAGGGATTCCTGGAAGCCAGTCCCTGCCACACTCCTTCATAAACCTAACTAACCCTTTTTAAGGTCACAACCAGATTCACCTCCACCTCCCAAGAGCCCTTGGAATCAAATTAGGAAAGTGGATTAATTAAATTATGGTACATCTACATATCAGAATATTTTTTAAAATATATTTTATTGATTTTTTACAGAGAGGAAGGGAGAGAGATAGAGAGCTAGAAACATTGATGAGAGAGTAACATCGACCAGCTGCCTCTTGCACGCCCCCTACCGGGGATGTGCCCGCAACCAAGGTACATGTCCTTGACCGGAATCGAATCCGGGACCTTTCAGTCCGCCCACCGATGCTCTACCACTGAGCCAAACCGGCTTCGGCTACATATCAGAATATTATATGGCCATCAAAACTTACGTTTATGAAGAATGTTCAATAATGTAAGAAAATAGCTTAGGAAAATGTTTTAAAAATAAACAAAAGAGAGATTGGAATAAAATACTAAATGTGAATGTGTGCTACACTGTTCAGATATTATCTCTGCCCTGGCCAGGTGGCTCAGTTGGTTGGAGCATCGTCCATACACCAAAAGGTTGTGAGTTCCATTCCCAATCAGGGAACATACCTAGGTAGCAAGTCAGGATTCTTATGGGAGGCAATTAATCAGTATTCCTCTCTCACATCAATGTTTCTCTCTCTCCCTTTGTCTCTCTCAAAATTCAATAGAAACACATCCTCAGGTGAGGATTAAAAAAGTATTACATATATATTATTTCTGACTTATAAGATTATGAGTACCTCACTTTCTTTTTTGTTATACTTTTTCATGTGTCTAAAGTGGACATGTTAAACTGTATGTATGATCTGGACAATACAACCTGTCCATTTCAGAAAAACACCTGAGGAAATAAACCCATCAAAGAAACCATCACTGACAGCACTAGGGGCAGAGGAGCATGGACAGATTTTTTTTTCTTAGTTGCTTTTTCTCCAACATTTCTATGACATGACGATGTCCTTTCTGTATTTTTAAGTGCCCCCAGCAGGAAGGAAGCACAAACTTGGGCCAGTGGCCATGAACCCAGTCTCAGTGAATTCACACACGTGTGCACAGTCCTCACCTTTCATGTAGTACAGAGTGTCCCGCAGCATCTTGAACATGGCCACGTAGAGGGGGTCACTGAACGTGGTGTAGTAGAGGTCAGCGCTGGGGTTAGCCTGTGGGGAAGGCAGAGGCACGTGACCACAGCACCGAAACCCTCTTCAGGACCTCCCCCTTTGTGAGGAGACCCAGTGACGGCATCCTTACACACGTGACTTAGCGTTATACATGGAATAACCGTCCACCATGACTCACTACTTGGAGCATTTTAATTACTCTCTTCACCCTCTTAAGCATCAGGTGGAGGAAAACAGCAGGCTCACATAGTCCACAGATGCCTGCAGGGAAGCAGCCACCTGACCCTTCACCTCCTCTTGCTGAAAGCTCACCGTCTTTGGAATCAGGGGGACACAGGGTGTGGAGGAGGGGAGGGACAGCCAAAGGACCACCCGACCACGGGATTCAACCCTGTCCACCACTTGGGCAACAAACACTGCAGCCAGGGAACCTTCAGATTCAGCTTATGTTTTGTAATTAAAACTCATTTTAAATTACTTTTTAGCAACCTAATCTAAAATGTAGCATTATTTTTCTTCCAGGGGAAAAATTCACACAAGGTCAAATGCGATGACTAAGGTATTATTCTAATGAAGGCATTATTCTTGACACATGCAAAAGTGCCCTGCAAATACAGCTGAGGGGAATGAGGAAGAAGAGAAAGTAAATCAGGCCAGAGGTCAGGTCGGAGGGAATGGGCCTGTGCTGTGAGACTGGTGGATGGTGCAAGGGTCTTGTAGAAGGCATGAGAACTGCATGAAGGACATGAGAGGGATGCCATATGTCAAGTGGGTACTGATAACAGGAACTGTGATTAACAGGGCCATCCATGGGCACTGGCTAACTGCTTTACAGACTTCACCTCACAGTCCTCACACATCCCTGTGGGACAGGGAAGTGGATTAACTAAATTATGGTACATCTACATATCAGAATATGTGGGACAGAGATGAAGAGATGAGATTTGCTGATTAAGGTGATTCAGGGGTCTGACTCTGGAGCTGGGAAGAAGTCACTGCAAGCAAAGAGCAGAGGAAGGGAGCCCAGAAAACACAGCCTGGCTACACTAGCTATGTAACTGAAGTTCCTTAACCCCGAAAGCCTCAGTTTCCCCACATGTAAATGGAGGGATTGCTGTGGAATTCAATGAGTGAGTGGGTGAGTGAAATCCTATCCCAGTGCCTGGCACATAGCATGCAATAATTGCTAGTGATTATTGGTAATGAGTATTATATTCAGCAATACAGGTCATGGTTTCCCTCTTTTTTGAAAGCAACAAGACTATGTTTTTATATGGACATTTATACTAAACTCCAAATTACAAACCAAAAATACCAGAAACTGCTCTGGTTCAACGGGAAGGAGGGTCCCAGAGTCCCATATACCCAGCTTTCCCTCTACTCATAAAATAATCCCTAAAAGCTCTAACTTTTCCCTTCAGGATCCAGATTGACACTTTTCATTACAGATGGCCTGCAGGCCCAACTAGCAGCCATGAGTTCTGACTGCCCAGTCCAGCTGCTGGCCCTGGTCCTCCTGATATGCCCTGGGTCACACATGACCAAACACTGGCAAAGGAAAAGAAGAGGCCTCTGAGACTGCAGTGAGAGTAAAGCTCAGGCCAACAGGCAGGACACAACGTGCAAAAACATTAAAAGATAAAAGCAGGAAGGATTGCAACCTGGAGTGTGACAAGAACTGACCCAAAGCAAATCACACTGGCACATATGTCTACCATCTGCAGACAGCTTACTGGGAGCACAGGCAGGGCAGAAGAAGACACACTTTGCAACAGAGGAAGGTCCCTAGGGGCTCCCCCCCCTCCAGAGCTGAGCCCAGCGGTACCAGGCACTGTGTCTCAATCTCAGGAGAGAGAAAGAACACCAGGATTAACAAAGACATGGGTCCAGCACATGCCACAGCAGCATCGGGCTGGCCAATGACAATCGCTCTGGATCCCCACACTCAAAAGAGGACTGACTCAAATGTTCCCTGAGATTTTGAGACCTCCCAACACAAACACTTAGAAATTTTATAAATAATGCTGTAGGCATTGGTTCCAAATACATTAAGACAAAAGTTCCCAGGCACACACACCCCTCACATATAAAATCCAGGGCTTGCACATGCCTAAGAAAGTGTGAGGCGGGTGTACGGATCCCAGAGAAGCAGCTTTGAAAGCACCGAGGGAGCAAGGAAGATATAGAGCGTCAGTCAGAGGACCCAGTGTATTGCCAGCTCCTACGGTGACTATGTGACAAGGACACAGTATTTAGTCCCTTAAGCCTCTATCTTTCATATGTGAAATAGAGACATTGACCACTGCTCAGAGTCACTGTGCAGTGATGTATTTAAAAGACCCCGGCACAGAGCAAGCTTTCAAGTGGCAGGTGGAGTCATTATTGGGACTGGGAGGTTAAGCTGAAAACTCAGTGCCCCCACCCAAACCCTTCCAGCTCTCTCCACGCAAAGGCTCCCAGCAGGCCGTCTCAGTGTGAAGCCCTCAGGAGGGACATACCTCTAGCACGCTGGCTGCAACGGCATCCAAGGACTTGAGAACAGGCTCCTCAACGATCTTCTTCACCTGCCAGTAAAACAAGACCTCATGAGGCACCTGACAAACACAGGGATAGACAGGAATGCCCAGCTCCTTCCACTAAAGAACCAATGTTGATGGTTAAAAACATCTAACAGGCCCATGTGGTGAAGAATGTGCTAGAAAAGTAGGCCATAATGTGTAAAAAACATCGAACTACCTACCAAAATGCCCTTAACTCTGCCTTCACTTGGAACTTTTCTCATCTAGATTGGAATGACATATAAACAAACAGAAAAGGTGCTGACATTAGACGTCCACAGCCAGGATGCGAAAGCATTCAGACTCCAGGCATCACTGACAATTCATCCACATCCCCTCCCAGATGTCAAGAGCACCTTCAAGGTCAATCCTCTGGTGCTGACAGCTCCTCCCTCTTCACCCAAACGGCAGCACACATTTTAAATTTCTAATAGAAGTGATTATTTCTTTCCATTCCCTATACTGGCATTTAGTACAGGAAATGAACTATCAACGTGGGATCATCTGATAAAACTGCAGCCCCCACCTTCCCACCCCGAGCCCCCAACTGTAGTACTGTAAGAAAGCATTTTTAAAATGTATAGATAATGATATACATATGACAGGAGATTAAATAAAAAATTGCCTAGAAGAAAGCCTAACCTTGAAAAGTTAAAATGTAATAGAAAAAAATAATTCCCCCTTTTTAAAAAAGGATCTGAAATATTCAGCCTTCAAATGGGATTTCTGAGGTTAACTGAGAAAGCAAGCCACGAGCCACCCAGGCCCTATTTTGTCTGGGACACTGACAGTGAGGAGTTAGGGGGAGTTTTCCCTCCTGACAGTAACTTCAAAAACATCCTAGGCCACTGGTCACCAACTGGTGGTCCGCGGACCTGGTCCGTGAGGTCTGAAAGGTTGGCGACCGCTGTCCTAGGCTATTAGTAATTGGTATGGCTCTAGCCTCATTAATTATCGCCTATGCTTTGATGTCTTCTTACATCTTTGGCCTAAATAAAGCCTTCCTCTGAGTGATTTCTTTCTATTCCTCCTCCGCACAGGAGGAGATAGCTGCTCTCTCCAGTGCATGCTTCACGCTTTCGGAGGTGTCATTCTCATTCTCTTTCATTTCTTTCCAAACAAAGGCTCATCGTTAGTTTGTCCCTGATGATGTCTTCTCCACTATCCCCTAGAATGTCTTGAAGAATCCCAGCTCAATCGTAACGACCTCAGAGTCCCTGGATCAAGGTCTATCTCAGGACTCAAGATAATGGCACCAATGCCTTCTCTGCTATCACCTCAAAGACTATCCAAAGGTATCCAAATTAGAAAATTAGGTTTTTTGTTGATCTGAATAGAGCAATCCCTGGGACAGATTCAGGCACCCTGAGCTGAGCTTTGACCCTGCCTTTGGTCTACAGATCCTTGATTTGGCACTGATTTCCTTATCTCTAAAATGGGGAGCATGAAAAAAAAAAAATGGGGAGCCTGGTGCCTCCCAAAAATGGTTATTAAGTGAGAACAGACTGCACAATTGCTTCACGAAAGTTACATTCCTTCCTTCTTTTATCTGAAAATTATGACTACTAAGTAATTCATTTGAAATACTGAAAAGCTCCTACTCTTACATCACTGGCAATTTTACTGACTGATAGAGCCTAGGCCAGTTTATCCACAGTGTTCTGCTTACCAAGTTTAAGAGTTCCCGAAGCATTTCTAATGGAACACTGAACTCCTTATATGTGACGCCATTGAAAAGAGGAGAAACTGAGAAGCTGGAACTGATGGTGGAGAAGTAGTAATCGGGATCCAGGGCACTCCCATCAGGTAGGCAAGCAACTGGTGGAAAAGAAAACCAGATAGTCAATCACAGTAATATGTGACCGGATACTTCCTGAAGCGATTCCCTCAATAACCAACTAAGACACAGACTCTGCTTTTGTTTTTATTCCAATTCCTTGTGTTTTAATTAAGACGTAAAGGCTGGCCATAGCTGGTTTGGCTCAGTGGATGGAGCATCAGCCTGCAGACTGAAGTTTGATTCCAGCCAAGGACACATGCCTGGGTTGTGGGCACAATCCCTAGTAGGGAGCATGCAGGAGGGAGCCGAGTCTCTTTCATTATTGATGTTTCTCTCTCTCTCTCTCTCTCTCTCTCTCTCTCTCTCTCTCTCTTTCTCTCTCTCCTTCTCTTTTCCTCTCTGAAATGGATAAAAATATATAAAAAATAAAATGAAAAAATTTTTAAAAAGAAAAAGAAAGAGGCTCTTTTATAAGAAGAAAATAAAGGGGGGGGGGAGAAGTAAAGGCTAGATTGCAAATTCTTGGGGAGTAATGCCTCTCACTGGGGGGTTTCATGTCAAAGGCTCAAATATAATCATGCCGTAATATTTTCAACATAGACAATATAACAACATATGGGAAGAAAAAAAATTACATATTTTTAAAGCTTTAGAGACATGGACTCCAAAGGTCCATAGGACTCCAAAGATTTTACCGCCAAAATTAGAACTAAAATGCCAATTACTAGAAATTTCAAAATAAGAACAAAAATAGTCAATCATCCAATACATAATAATATAAACCCCAAAGCTTATAATCATTTGAAAGTCCATTATTTAAAAACAATAACAGAAGACTATGACTGGAAAATAAATAAGATTGTGCTATTTTCATATTAAATAGTGATGGATAATATCAATCTATAAAGAACCAAAGAATAAATTTTATGACTTTTTTTTGAGCACTAAGCATAGAAAAGGCAAAGAATTGAGTTTATTCCAATTGTGTAAAAGCTGGAGTATAGTTCTATGATGCTGGTGACACACTGCTGACCTGACTAAAGGTGGATGGGTCCCAAGAAAGCAAACCAGCAACTTATAACAGAGAACATGGGGTGGGCAATAATACTGAAAGGAATTAAGATGCTAAAGGTCAACATAATAAACAATCATTGAGAGGGAATAGCACCCTAGCTGGTTTGGCTCAATACATAGAGCATCAGCCTGTGGACTGAAGGGTCCCAGGTTTGATTCTGGTCCAGGGCACATACCCGGGTTGCGGGCTCGATCCTCAGTAGGGGCCGTGCAGGAGGCAGCTGATCAATGATTCTCTCTCATCATTGATGTTTCTATCTCTCTCTCTGTCCCCCCTTCCTCTCTCTGAAATCAATAAAAAATATTAAAATAAATAAATAAATGTGTGACCCTCTAGATCAGGCCCATTGGATGTATAAGGCCCGTGAAATCATTTAGTCTGGCCCTGCCAAGATATTAGTGTTAATTCAATGTCTGATCAAATATAACAGGTTAATTTTTAAGTTGATAATTTTGTATGCCCTGCAAATCCTACCCTATATAATAAAAGGTTAATATGCTAATCAACTGAACAACAGAATGACCAGTTGCTATGATGCACACTGACCACCAGGGGACAGACACTCAATGCAGGAGCTGCCCCCTGGTGGTCAGTGCACTCCCACTGGAGGAGCACCACTCAGTCAGAAGCCTGGTTCACAGCTGGTGAGCACAGCAGCAGTGGTGGGAGCCTCTCCCACCTCCATGACAGTGCTAAGGATGTCCAACTGATGGCTTAGGCCTGCTCCTAGTAGACATCCCCCATCAGGTGGACATCCCCCAAGGGTTCCCGGACTGCGAGAGGGCGCAGGCCGGGCTGAGGGAACCCTCCCTCCAGTGCACAAATTTCATGCACCGTGCCTCTAGTGATATTATAAATATTCAAATGGCCTTGGCAGAAAAAAGGTTCCCCCGCCTGTTCTAGATGCATGATAGCAGAGCATCAATGTTACCATCCCTGGCATCACAAGTAGTCACTATGAACCTGTTATCCAAGTGCTAAGTCAATATGATGTTGTGACACCCACCTTCAAAGTAGTGAAAGGCAGATCCTCCAGGGGAGCTGGGAGGGGGCATCCCCCGTTCAGGGCTGACCTGAAACACACAACCATATTTTCAGATCAGAAAAGGCCAAACCTCAGATTTGTCTTAGGTAAGGTTCTTTCTGCCAGCTCAGTAGTAGTTTTACTTCAAGTTCAAGCGTCACCTCCTCCATGATACCCCCCATAGCTACAGTGTTCTCTAATATATACCAAATCATTAAATTCTTCCTATCTAGACAAACATTTTATATCTGACGCCTAAGCTGAATAAGTCTTAAATTTCATGTCTATATTTTTTCCATGAGTCAATTAGATACTTCTTAAGGGTACCAACTGTCTCCAGCTAGGAATAGATTTTGGCACCCACTTGCTAAGAGGCAAATACTTCATGACTAGGAGATGAAATCACTTATAAATTGTAAAGAGGACATGGAAACCTTTTATGTTAAAGAGAATTCTAGTGAGAACATTTTGTTTTCTAAGTTTTCTCAAGCTACACACAAGTGGGACTTTCCCCAGGTGAGCAATTCACAAGCCCTCTCTCTGCTCTCTTCCGGGAGAACAGCCACACCTGAGAGATGCTGGACACGCTGCTGGTCTTCCTCTTCAGGGTGCCCTCCTGACACACGGTCAGCAAATTGCTGGGGAGGATGGAGCGGAAGTCATTGAAGGAACGCCTCCGAATGCCTTCCAGCTCCTCTGGGACTCGGAGGGAATGAGGAGGGATTCTGGGAAAGAGTTTTGAGAGGAGCGACTCTTCTGTGTTGCTGTAACGCCCGAATGCTCGTGAGATTCCAATCAGGCATGGGATTGCATATTTGCAGAGGTATTCTAGAAGACAAAGTAAGAATGTTCTGATACCAATTTGTAACACTGACTCACATCTCACAACCCACCAATGACTCACAAGTCAGGATAAACCACAGCAACAGGATCAGCCCCAAAGGCTGACTGATGATATTTTCAATCTGGCATGAACAGTAACTTCAGACTATGTCTGCACCACATACAACTGGCTTCTTTGGGAGGTCTTGATCTATTCATGGCACATCCAAACCATTTATAAAGATAAGTCACATTATCAGGCAGCTTTACTGTACTTAAACAATATAATTATCGCTCCCAGGATAATATTGCTAGCCTTATTCTAGAGGGAAAATGACCTTGGGAGGTCAGACTGTTATAGATAAGACACATAGGCCCAGAAGGATAAGGTGACTTGTCCAAGGTGACACAGCTATGCGTGTGACTCACATGTGACTGCTTAACTAACACACAACAAAGGTAACTAATAATATAGGAAGTTTTTTATTCATGATGTACGTAGGGTAGTAAAGAACAGGAAAAAAAGGACTGAGAAAACAATAATCACAAACTTTTTTTTTTTTTAAAGCTTTAGATCTATAATCATACCTTTTTCTTGAATCTCCAAGGCCTGGCACATTCCCAAAAGGACATGCAAAACCTGCAAAAGCGCCTCTAGGATCTGTAATAGCCAAGAAAACAGAGCAAATTTATAAACCAAATCAGAAACATGTTGCAACATTAGTTCAGAATCAGAAGGCGCTTCAGACATTATCTTATACAACCTCATATCTGATACATAACTTCACACACAAAAGCTCTGTTGAGGGGCCAATCAGCTGACCTTCCAGGAACAGAAACCCTCCCTCCCTGTGCTGGTCCAGAGTTCTTCCTAACACTGGCCCATGTTGTCCTCCTGGGGCTGGCTTGTACCCACCAGCTATTGGGGCCGCTCCTTCCTCCATATTCTACGAGCAAATGATAGACCCCTGAATCCCTTTTCATAGCTAAATACCTTTAATTCTTTCCATCCATTACTTATGATTACAAGTCCTTTATGATGCTTCTGATTTTACTGTAGTCCACTGTGTCAGAAACCATCTCGAATTTTAGTGCTCAGTATAAAATTCATTCATATTCCAGGGATGCTGGGACTCACCAAACTCAACACAGATTCTAGACCTTCATGTATGTGTCATTAACTTTCTGGCAGCTACTTTACACAGCTGGCTCCCTGAGCTCACAGATAAATAAAATAATTAAATCTTTTCCACGCATAGCTGGTATTTTCTGCCTGTTACTGGTGCCTACAAAGCTCATGGTATAAACCTGAGTTCATCATGCTGGTTGTTTGTTAATGCCTCAAATTATGTTTTCTACAAATGAGGCCAACTTACTTCCTAGTCTTCATTCATGGACCTGGCTCATTTTACTTCAACAGTAGGGAGCAGGCAACTGGAGGCTCCTACTGGGCTGGTACCTCACCAGTCACCATTTGGGATGGTCCTCTGGACAGTTCCTTATTAATTGTTTTGGTGCTCCACCCATTTTTCCAGGATGTCAGGAGAGGACTTTTTCATTGCCTAAATGAAGACCAACTAGAGTACTAGATAATATCCACTTCATTTCCCCCTACTAGTACAAGTCTTAGAAAACCAGGAAAAGAAAAGAATGAAGTTGGTCTGATATGACTTGTTCAAATCAAATTTCTTATATTTTGCTAATATTAAATGATGCTACCTTTGAAGACTTGAAAATAAATATTTTATCCATTTTATATATTAAAATGATGTCCTTATCTTCAGTGTTAACATCCCTATTTTGATGTTTTTTATAGAAAAGCCCTTACTTGCAGCATGCTAACTTTTCATTAATATGTAATTCTAACATATCTAGTTATCGCTTTCACCAACCTATAAAGAACTTAAACTAAGAAAGAAAGAGGTAGAAATACAATAAAATCTATAACTGAATATAAGGAAAGAGATATTAAAAATTAAAAAACAGATACAAAAATAATGTGGAATAAATCAACATAAATAATCCAATCACTTCAATTTTCCCCCCTCTTATCATTACTTTGGGATTCTTTCTGATCTTATAGAAATGCAAAAACAATTAGCCATACATTTACCTCATCCCTAAGTGAAGGGTCCCTGTAAGCCACATCAGACAGCAAGGTTACCAAACAGAAGCTGAAGCTCTCTGCAACTGGGAGGACCCCTGGAATTCATAAAGACACAAATCAGATCGTCACAAAGGAGAGACACTGGGCCACACCTACTGGTCCCCCAATTCAGTAGTTGCTTCTCTCATATGGCCTGCCAAGTGACTGGGTTACTGTGGAGAATGCCCTCGCTGAGATGAATCTCAGAAGAGATATGGGCCCAACATGTTTGCTGAAAATACTCCTATCTGTTTTAAAAAATATAATATTTTGGTTTAATAAATGTAAATGTTTCCTGAATCAGTTTGAGATTAGATAGCCTTTCAACATGACAGATTCCATTTTTAGTTCTGACCTAAATAAGAAATCAGGCTTGACAGTGTATGACAGTGTATGACACAGAATATGGAAGCTAATTGTCAAATACCTATTACTGCTACTTTAAACTGAATCAAATGCTTGCATTTTCTTTTCTGCTTTATTTTGACAAATGGAGAAAATCCTAATAAGGACTTCCAAAGAGTTGTTCTATTCCTCAAAGGATTTTAAGCCCTTCCACTACTGAGCCTCCTAGCAGGGAGGATCTCAGGAGCACAGTCTCAAGGTCAAAAAGGAAGCATTATACCCAAAAGACCAAAAGCTAAGCAGCACTTCTAACAAGTGTACCTTCAAAATGTTAGCACATCTACTGTGTAGATCCAATCACTATTAAATACTTAATCAATTTTTAATGCTAACATTTAATCAAGGACAAAGAGCTAGCCAGTTTTATGGCCATATGCATTGTACATCCCAGAAAACTGTTACATTTTTCCTTATGCACTTATTTTAACAGGCAGCTCTATGTAATTCTCAGGCTTGATTTGCGTCAGAATAACCTGGAAGCTTGTTAAACTGCAGACTGACAACAGTGGGTAGCACAGTCCTTGTGGCTGCAGGCAGGTAGTTTTCCCACAGCCAGGAGTGGAACCAGCTAGAAGCATCCTAATTGATGTGTTAGTATAATTAAACTCTTGATCCTTTCAGACAACGAACATATATATTCTTCCTTGCATTCAGGGAAAACATTGTTGTACACAAAATTACCTCTGCCTTTCCGAGCTGTGCTTTCTTCTACCCAATACACTTTTGGAAGACCTTTAAGAAGTCGAAGAAGGTAAGGAACCACAGAATCTTTGTGCTTAAAAACAGAACAAAAAAAGATTACATTTAATAAAATATGTGACCGGTAGCTTTTTAGCATATATTAAGACCAAAGGAAAGTATACCCACATCCTAATCATCTCAAAGATGAATATTCACATGGCTTCGCACCCTTCCTGCTTCCCACAAGTGCTGAAGGGAAGGGCTAAAATCCGCCCTTGTGGAGATGAGGTCTCGGCCTGGCTCTGGCCACCTCTGGGGCCAGGCCCCCATGAGGCCCTCTCCAGAAGTGAACACTTTCAAAACTGCCCTCACTAAGAGGTGTCCAGACTGCCCCCAAAGCCTTCAGCAGCCTCAGGATCACATCCTCTGGACTGGATAGAAGCTCAAGCTCACTGAACTTGGGAATACTTCCATCGTTCATGCCCTTTGGTTATTTTGGGGGGGTTCTGTTTGCTTTGATATTTTGCTTCATGTTTCTACTCTTGAATTAAAACACGAGTCTTTAAAGCCATAGAAAATGTACTTTCTTCTAGTTTCCATATAGCCAACCAGCATATAACTTCATAGCCTTCCATTACTGACTCTCTTGTTTCTTTCCCTGTATTTACAGATGCTCCAGTTAAAAATTAGGTTAGTGTGCTCCAGAGGAACATTTAATGTTCTAAAATGTTGAAAAACATGTGGTGGTTTAATACATGGCTGCAAGTTCTGTGAAAGGTGGAGCTGAATTCACCTTCCCTGGAAAATGGGCTGCCTTAGAGACTTGCTTCCAGTGGCTCTAGGGGGTAGTACTTGAGACAGCCTCCCAGGCTAGGTTAGAGAAAGCAGTGCAGCTTCCACCTCGCTCTTCCTTGGACACTAGCCCTTGGGTCCCAGACACTATGGTGCAACACAATGATATAGCTCAGGCCATATGGAGAGGCTGTGTCCATAGAGGTGACCTAGCCAAGAGCCCCAGGTAAGGTCCCAGCCCACAGCCAGGATCAACCCCTAGACATGATGTAAATACGCCTTCAGGTAATTCCCGCCCCCAACCTTCAAGCCACCCCATGTGGTGCCAAATGGAGCAGAAACAGTGACGCTTCTGAGCTCTGTCTACACGAGGGCGGAGGGAGATTGTTGTATTAAGCCACCAAGTTCTGAGGTAGTTTGTTATGCCACAATTGATAATTAAACAGAGAACTTTCTTTGGTGAAAACAAAACAATTTATCCTCTAAAGGACAAAAAGGAGCTGACTACATCTGTCCAGGATCCTAGTATACTAACAAGCACAGAACTCCAAAGGATCCTGCAAGACATGGTCCCCCTGCAAGGAAGTGTTGTAACCATTGTATTGTATATCTGACAGTAATATAAAACAATACTGCTACTGAATGCCAACTGTATAATAATTAAAAATTTTAAAAGAAATATACTTGATAGTCAGGGAATATGTGATACAGAATTCACTCTTTTTTTTTTTTTTTTAATCCTCACCCAAGGATATTTTTTTCCCATTGATTTTCAGAGAGAGTGAAGGGAGAGGGAGAGACAGAGACAAATACTGATTTGAGAGAAAGAGAGACATTGATCAGTTGCCTCCCACATGTCCCTGACCAGAGTCGGGAGCCTGCAATGAAGTACATGCCCTTGATGGGAATCAAACCCAGGACCCTTCAATCCATAGGCTGACGCTCTATCCACTGAGCCAAACCAACTAGGGCCAGAATTCACTTTTTAAAAAAATATATGTTTGTACTGATTTTAAAAATAGAGGATGGAAGAGGGAGAGAAACATCTCCATGAAGGAGAAATACCGACCAGCTGCCTCCCACATGCATCTCAACCAGGGATAGAGTCCCAAAACCTGGGCATGTGCCCTGACCAGTAATCAAACCAGTGACCTTTTGGTGCACAGAACAATGCTCAACCAATTTGAGCCACAATGGCAAGGGCAGAATTCACCTTTTGTATGAAAATATTTTATATCCAGCCCTAGCCAATTTAGTTCAGTGAATAGAGCACTGGCCTGCAGACGGAAAGGTGCAAGGTTCAATTCAGGTCAAGGGCACATGCCCGGGTTGTAGACTCAATGCCCAGTAGGGGGCATGCAGGAGGCAGAAATCAATGATTCTCTCATCATTGATGTTTCTATCTCTCTCTCCCTCACCTTTCCTCTCTGAAAATATATTTTAAAACACGCGCGCACACACACACACACACACACAAAAACAAACAAACAAACAAACAAACAAACAAACAAAAACCTAAAAGGTAGTATTAAATATATTATTTAGATCTTAAAAAATAAAAGGTACATTAACATGTACTTTAAAACAAATTATATATATCACAATTTTGAATACGATAATATTATATCAAAACTGTACCAAGGAATGTAGTTTATAATTACTCTGAGTCTGAATGATGAGCATTTTACCTGAGATTGAAAATCAAGTCTACTCTAGAGCAGGGGTCGCCTTTCAGACCTCACGGACCACAAGCTGGCGACTGATGCTCTGGAGGACACACAATTACTTCACAAAGCATTTTAACTAACTTTCTGGCAAACAAGCAAACAAAAAACCGGATTTATTCACATAGTTCGGAAAACAAAGTTTTGTAAGGTGTACATTAAAATGTCTCATTCCCATTAGTTTCATCTACTCTGTCCTGCCCACCGCTAACCACTTTTATTAGGCTTATATGCAATCTTCTAATACTGCAGTAAACATAAGCAGGTATAGCCGAGACCGGTTTGGCTCAATGGATAGAGCGTCGGCTTGGGGACTGAAGGGTCCCGGGTTCGATTCTGGTCAAGGGCATGTACCTTGGTTGCGGGCACATCCACAGTAGGGGGTGTGCAAGAGGCAGCTGATCGATAACTCTTTCTCATTGATGTTTCTAACTCTCTATCTCTCTCCCTTCCTCTCTGTACAAAATCAATACAAATATATTTTTTTTAAAAACATAAGCAGATATAAATTAAAATTCTAATCCCCCCCCCTTTTATATGGCAGAAACACTTTCAATTTAATAAAAACTTACCTGAAGATCAGATTCAATGAGGAAAATGCCCAGTGCAATCACTGCATCTCTCCGCCTTTCATCTAATTGGAAGATCCCATGAAAATCTACTGGGCACATACAAAGCAGCTTTTGGACCTAGAAAATGAGACCAAAAAACACATCCATAGTTTAAAATTTTATCAATTCACATTCAGAATAAACCAATACCATAAAAGGCAGTGAATTTACATAACCAATAAGTTAGTTTTTCCAATTTTCCAAAAGATCGTAAAAAAGGACATCCCCAGCTTCTAAAATTATCGTACATGTGCCCCCAAAACACACAACACTGAGGAACCTGGGAGGAGGGTTACAATGATGTATAACAGGAGGTAAAGCACAACAGCTAATCGTTGACACCTGCACTTTGGTGTCAGGACAGCCCACAGTCCCCACAGTCCCCACTTCCCAGGGGTGCTGATAAACAGTTACCCAAACCTACCTACAGGCACAGTGCCTCTCCTGAGGCTCTTTAAAAATCAAATGTGTGTAAAGCTCTTAAGGCTACACAGCACAAAGTGCTCAATAAACAATACCTATTGTTACTGGATATGCCCTAATAGTGGCTAGCAGAAGGCAAGCAGGCAATAAATCAGCAACTTACTAAATAAATGGAAAAATTGTAATTATCTTCAAAATTCTTGTTGTAAACAGTAAATATTAGACATAAAGGACATATATATATATATATATAAAAGCCTAAGCGGCCAGCCGACTGGTAGCTATGATGTACACTGACCACCAGGGGGCAGACACTCAATGCAGCAGAAACCACAGGCATGGCAACATGGAACAGACTGATGAATCTCAGAGGGAAGGGGGGGGGGGTCCCTTGGCTTGGCCTGCGGGGATCAGGCCAAAACTGGCTCTCCAACATCCTCTAAGGGGTCCCAGATTGCAAGAGGGCGGAGGCCAGGCTGAGGGACGCCCTGAGTGCACAAATTTTGTGCACCAGGCCTCTAGTTTATTATAAATAGAAAAAAAAAGATTATCTCAATATTGAAAATCTCTGCCACAAGAAGCTCTTGAACAGAGCATTAACACACACCAGGAGGTAATAACCTTGTGGTTCAGGCCACAGACCCAAAGAATAGTCACTGACATTCGTATGATCCTGGTAGGTTGTTTTTCTGTTGGTTTTAAGTTCACCTTTATTGTTGAAAGCATTACAGATGTCAGCTTCTCCCCCCCATTAACCACCTTCTCCAACCCCCTCGCCAGCCCCCACCTCAGGCCTCCACTGCACTACTGTCTGTGTTCTTTGATTACACATATGCTAATAGGATTTTTTTTTTTAATTTTATTGATTTTTTACAGAGAGGAAGGGAGAAGGATAGAGAGAAACATCGATGAGAGAGAAACATCGATCAACTGCCTCCTGCACACACCCACTTGGGATGTGCCCGCAACCAATGTACATGCCCTTGATCGGAATCAAACCTGGGACCTTTCTATGCCGGGACCGGTTTGGCTCAATGGATAGAGCGTCGGCTTGGGGACTGAAAGGTCCCGAGTTTGATTCCGGGCAAGGGCATGTACCTTGGTTGCGGGCATATCCCCAGTAGGGGGTGTGCAAGAGGCAGCTAATCGATGACTCTCTCTCATCGATGTTTCTAACTCTCTATCTCTCTCCCTTCCTCTCTGTATAAAATCAATAAAATATATTTAAAAAAAAAAAAAAAAAAAAAAAAAAACCTGGGACCTTTCACTCCTCAGACAGACAGTTTATCTACTGAGCCAAACCTGTTTGGCTTTGTGGGTTTTTTAATGGTTTAATTTTGTTTTTATTTTATTGATTTCAGAGAGGAGAGGGAGAGAAACAAACATCAATAATGAGAGAGAACTGATGGCTGCCTCCTGTACAACCCCTACTGGACACTGAGCCTGAAACCCAGGCTTGTGCCCAGACTGGGAATCGAATAGTGGCTAGCTGGCTCATAGGCTGATGCTCAATCACTGAGCCACACTGGCTATCAAAATGTTAACAGTTTTAAAAGGCCGGATGAGCAGTGGTTTTACATTTCTTCTTTGTGCTGTTTCATATTTGCCAAAATATGTTCTAGGAGAAAATATAACTTACATAGTCAGGATAAACATCCAATAAGTTAAAATAAAAAACATATACATTTGGGGGAAGGGAATCCATGCTGTTTTTAAAATTAAATGCTCAGGCAAAAGAGCATAAAGTAATAACAAGAAACAACAGAAATGCTAAAATCCTTTTCTTTAGTGTTCCTTCACAAGCAGAGTGCTCCACAACCACAGGGAAAACAGAAAGAGCTGGACCAACCACAATAAAGGGACCATTCAGAGGCCCCAGCCACTTTCACCAGAGACCATGCTATCTTGACAGAAAGAGTAAAGTCTCTCAAGAAACATCCCTGTGAATAAGAGATGGAAAGAAGGTAGATTCCTATCAAAATGAGTCAGTGTGATGCAACAATGTTGATTAATAAATCAACAGGTAACCAAAGAGAAGAGTCCGGGGCCCTGTCGAAGTCCATGTACTTTGACCTGTCCTGTGTGTGCAATACTTAATCAACTCTGCTTGAACACACAGAAGACACACTGGGCCTCCAATCTAACGTGCTAGAAGACAGAATGGAGACTCAGAAACTCGCCCAAACTGGCACAACCTCACCATTAAATATGGAAAAGATGTAATCATACAAAAAAAGATAACTTGCCCAGCTGGTGTAGCTCAGTGGTTGAGCATCGACCTCTGAACCAGGAAGTCAGGATTCAAAGTCAGGGCACTTGCCTGGGTTGTGGGCTTGATCCCCAGTGGGGTGGCATGCAAGAGGCAGCTGATCGATGTTTCTATCTCTCTCTCCCTCTCCCTTCCTCTCTCTAAAAAATCAATAAAATATATATTTTTAAAACCTTAAAAAAAAAGGATAACTTGTCAATATTTCCACACGACACACACATATGACATTTAAAATGTTAAATATTGCCCTAGCTGGTTTGGCTCAGTGGAAAGAGTGGCGACCTGCGGACCAAAGGGTCCCAGGTTCGGTTCTGGTCAAGGGCATATGCCAGGGATTGTGGGCTTGGTCCCCAATAGGGGGCATGCAGGAGGCAGCAGGTCAATGATTCTCCCTCATCATTGATGTTTCTATCTCTCCCTGTCTCTTCCTCTCTGAAATGAAAATGTATTAAAAATAAAATAAATAAATAAAATGTTAAATATTTTTGCTTTCAGTCCCTTTCTCTGTCCCTAGAGACTACTTTGGGGGCAGGGTAAGGATTGTATTTTGTTTTTCTGTTGTATATAAATAAATCTAATCTTGACAATTTTTAGGATAGTGAATTGCCCGTGGACTTTAGTTAGATACTTTAGCTTGTGGGTTCTATCCAATTCGGGGAGTGTGGAGGAGACAAAGGATGTTTCTCACTCACACTGATATTTCTCTCCTCCTCCTTTTCTTCTTCCTTTTCTTCTTCCTCCTCCTCCTCCTCTCCTTCCTCTCTCCCTCTCTCTTGCGCGCGCTCTCTCTCTGCAAACATCAATAAAAATGTCCTCTGGTGAGAATAAAAAACAAGCTAATCAAGTCAATATGCCTTTAATGCATTCGTTTACTATTTACTGAGCACCTATTTCGTGGGAGATGCTGCCTTGAGCACTGTGGATGTAGAATAAGCCAGGAAGACTAGGCCCTCCTCTCATTCTAGACTTGACCAGACAAAGTGAATGTCAGATGCGACAGGCTAAAAACAAATATAAATTTAAAATAAGAAGTTAAAAAAAAAAGTTTAATTCTCCCTGTTGAAATAAGGGAAACCATTGGTCTTTCCTCCTTTTTCTTTGTTCATTTGCATTTAAAATTCACCACTTTATATTTCTGTGAAATATACATAAATCCTTTTGAAGACTAGATTAGCAATTTGTAAACTTGATGACCAGGGAACGTCTTTCTCCAGAACCTGGAAGCCATCCCTTTGGAATGTAAATATCAAGGGAGCTAGCAACCCTATCTCCCAGTTTCTGTGGGAGAGTAGGAGCCTAATTTCAGTGGGCTCCTGGCTCCAAAACAACCTTCTATTATAAAAATATGCAGAAGCTTCACTCTGACCAGTGTGGTAGGTTCTCTTCTCAATCCAGCCCTCCCCTATTTGGGGGGCTGGTGCCAGCCCATCCTGGCACTTGTCCCGGAGGACAGAGGCAAACCCCAAGATCTCCTCCTCTATATCAATTGTAAGAAATGGATTTCTCCTCACAGAGCAGGTGTTCTGGATACAGGTAAGGAATCTGGGTCAAAGTTAAGCTATAATAATAGCATTACAAGCTGGCTAATTAAGCAATCATTTTAAAAGCATACAAATTTTGGCCAGCACCGGTTTGGCTCAGTGGATAGAGCGTCGGCCTGTGGACTGAAAGGTCCCGGGTTCGATTCCGGGCAAGGGCATGTACCTTGGTTGCGGGCACATCCCCAGTGGAGAGTGTGCAAGAGGCAGCTAGTCGATGATTCTCTCTCATCGATGTTTCTAACTCTCTATCCCTCTCTCTTCCTCTCTGTGAAAAATCAATAAAATGTATTTAAAAAAAAAATAAATAAATAAATAAATAAAAGCATACAAATTTTGTTATCTGAAACCTCTGGGAATAGTCTTTCTAAAGAAACAAAATTCCCTGAGAATTGAAGATTGAAGCTGGTACTTTGTTAAAAACATTTTTAAAAATATTCTTTCTCAAAGGTACTGAGCCATTCCTGCCCAGTATGGCTCAGTTGGTTTTGGGTTTGATACCTGGTCAGTTACATGCAGAAGGTGACCAAACGATGTTCTCTCTCACATTGATGTCTGTTTGTCTGTTTCCCTCCTCCACACATCCTCCCCCCGCCTTCCTCTTCTCTAAAATGTCCGTGTATTGATGAAGGGATAAATAAAATGTGATATATGCATAGAATGTAATATTGTCCATCAATAAAAAGAAATGTAATAGTGATACATGCTACAGCATGGATGAACCTTGAAACATTATGCTAAGTGAAAGAAGTCAGTCACAAAGGACCACATATTGTATGATTCCATTTATCAGGGATAGAACATCAACTGCAGACTGAAGGGTTCCGAGTTGGGTTCCGATCAAGGGCACATGACCAGGTTGCAGGCTTGATTTCCAGTAGGGGGCATGCAGGAGACAGCCAATCAATGATTCTCATCATTGATGTTTCTATCTCCCTTCCTTTCTGAAATCAATAAAAATATAAAGATAAATAAATAGTCCATAATAGGCAAAACTACAAAGATAGAAAGTAAATTAGTGGTTGCCTAGAGCTAAGGGCTGAGAAGGCAATAATTCAGGAGACTAGGGTTTCTTTGGGGAGCAATAAAAATGTACTAAAATTTATTGTTGCGATGGATTTACAAAGAGAGAGAAAATGAAAAAGACTTAACAGAACACAGGAGAAATCAACAGATCCACAATTATGTTTGGCAACTTCATCATTCCTCTCTTAGTAGTTGATAGAATAGATGAACAATCAGCAAGATTACTGAAAACCTGAAACACCTTGACCTCACTGACCTCTATAGCAGTGTTTCCCAAACTTCTGTCAGGATGAGAATCACCTGGTGGAGTTGTTAAAATACAGATTCCTGAGTCCCAACTAAGAAGTGCTAAACTAGAATTTTTGGGAACATAGAGGTAAAATTGTATACTAAGCTTTTACCTCTATGTTCCCAAAAATTCTAGTTTAGCACTTCTTAGTTGGGACTCAGGAATCTGTATTTCAACAACTCCACCAGGTGATTCTCATTATGAGAGAAGTTTGGGAAACACTGCTCTATAGGAAATGCCACTTAACAAAAGCAAAATACACATTCTTTTCAAGTACAATTTGAAAATTCACCAAGTTATATCTTATATATACTGTATCATAAGATAGATCTCAATAAAATTGAAAGGAATTGAAATGAGAGGATGTTTTCTGACTGCGAAAGAATAAAATTAGATACCAAAAATAGAAAAAAAATCTATAAATCTTCCAAATGTTTGGGAACTAAATAATATGCTTCTATATACCTCAGAATAAAAAAAAAATCGTAAGAAAAATTAGAAAAATATTTTGAACAGAAGAAAACACATCTTACAAAATTTTTGTGGAATGCTGCTAAAAGCAGTATTTGGAGGGAAATTTATATCTTTAAATGCTTATATTAGAAATGAACAAAGATCAAAATGCTTATGATCCTATAATTACATAACTGTAATTTTAAGTTTCCCAAAAGATCTAAGGGGCTATTTAATCCTAACTAAGAAAAAAAAGATCTACTAGACAGGTGCTTTAACTAACTAAGAAAAAAAAATCTAGGAAAACAATACCTAACATTCATAGTAAATGTAATATTCACAAATCTATTTAAAGTGGTCTTAAAATAGTTCCATCTCTGTTCTAATCACAATTGACATTTTTACTTATTATTAACATTTTAGTGCTCGCTTCGGCAGCACATATACTAAAATTGGAACATTTTAAATTCTTCACCAATCCCCTAAAAACTATAAAATGATTATGTTGTTTTTAGGATAAAGATGAAAATCATTTCCATCACATGTCCTGCCCACCTCCTCAGCCTATTTTTGTGTCCCCTACCTCCCTAAGCTGCAACCATTGTAGTCTTTCTTACAGCCCTCAAAAGAGTAAAATATTTTCCTACCTCTGGGCCTTGCACAAGCTGTACCCTCTTCTAGGAGTATTCTTTTCTACACACTTCGTTGGCTAACTTCTACTCATCCTTTCCCAATGTTTAAAATCCTCCCTGATATCCACATAAATCAGGACTCCATTTCATCTCTCCTCATAACCATTTACCTTCTTTTAAAAATGGAGACAAAACATGATTTACTTTTGCTTTGTGGCACTTGTTACCATTTTAGATTCTATTTACTTGCAAATTTTTGTTTAATGCTTTTTTGTCTGTTTCTCTCCATGGTAAACTCCATGGCAGCAAGACCATGTCTATTTATGCATCCCTCTCATGGGCCTCTTTGGAGCCGAGCACAGAGCTTGGCACACAGCAAGCACTCACAGATTTATTATATGAATGAATGAGTGTCACCATCTTTTGCTGTTATATTGGTATAACTCCTGAATCCAGGCTTCCAGACCAGCTCTAAAAACAAAAACATTGAGGAAAACAGAATGGCTTTAGCAGCAAAGATAGAGCCTCTCAGAACTCAACAAATCAATTCGAGTAAGAACTGAGGATGTTTCCTCAACCATATATTTATGTATCAGTGTATCACACAAATAAAAATAGTATTCAGGTTGGCTTGGCGCTGTTCAGAAAAGGCCAAGGATTTTTCCTAAATGCCAAGTTACAAGACAGAAGCAAATACTATATATATATATATATATATATATATATATATATATATATATATATATTTATTTATTTATTTATTTATTTATTTATATGTTATTAAGACTGTCAGGAAAATGAAGCGCATAGATAAATCTCAGCAATTATAATCAACAACATGAATAGCTGCTGGTGAAAGGGGCTGAAAGCAACCACTGGGTACAAACTGCAAACACAGACAGCAGAAAAGAGAATCTGCAGGAGAGTCAGAAATAGAACATTTCTGTCCTCTGGGGGAGCCAACAGCTAGTGATGCTTCAATTCTGAGACTGTCTGATGCCATCCACATCAACAATCCAGCCATTAATAATCTTCTTACTACACGTCACTCTCAGGTCCTGAAACATTTAAGGGCTCTTACCTGTCTCATCAGTTAAATCCAATCTCTGAGTCTGGGACAGAGTATCGCCTGCTCTCTTCTCCAGTCTCATCTCCACTCTTGGCCTTATATATACTGTTTCTGCTGACCCTGATGTCCCTACTTAACATCTCAAAGTAACCTCCCAGCAAGAGCCTGCAACCTTTTCCCTTTTAGAGCACATTCCACTTTTTTACCCTGCATTCCATTTTTCACATCTCAAAAGAAACTAACACTGCTAACATCTTCATCTTGGATTTCTAGCCTTCCCCCCCACCCTGTGGAAAAATTAATTTCTGTTGTGAAAGCCACCATGGTTATGGCAACCCTAGCAAACAAATACAGTTAATGTAACATGTTTACAGGTAAAGATTTTTTTCTTCCAATTTCTTCCTAAAATATTTTAGACTTAATAGCAATGATTATAGTCCTAGCAGCGTGATACCCTTTGCCAATGCTCATTCTCTCTCCTCTCCTCTCCCTCCATGGAGGGTTCTTTTTAACATAGGCTCACAAAGGAAAGGGAGCAAAGATGGAAAATTTTCAGTTGCATGATGCTGAAAAAACACCATTATTTTGACCCCATGGCGGATCACTTTAGAGGACAGACTGGATAACCTTGAACTCTAGAAAGCCCACTGCCCTCAGCATCTGGCCACACATTCCTCCAAGTATAGATAAGAGCTAACCAGCTCATCTTCTAAAGAACATCTGTCCACCAGGGAGAGTCCGGCCTGTCCCTAAGGCCAAAGTGCCATTTAAATGTCAGATCAATAGTTACCTAAGATTACCTCCAGATTCTGGCATTCTAACTGAAGAAAAGAGAGGACATTTTAGGACATGGGAAAGGACTCTGACCAAAACCTCCTTCGGGTGAGAAGAATGGAAGGGCAAAACATGCTGCCTACTCTGCAGCTCTACCCAGAACTCTGTGCCCCAGCATTTGGGGGGCATCAGTATGGCTCAGTACAGAAGAGAGAGGTAGAAACAAGTCACCCGATTTCCTGGACACAAAGAAGTATAACCAGACAGAGCCAGGAGAAAGCTTGGCAGAGGCAGTTCAACAACATGATGAAGACAGGCAAGAACAAAGAGAGCAGAGGAAGACAGGCAGGCACAGAAAGTCAGAGAGCCAACCCTACATGGAGCATGTGGAGATTCCCGTGGAGATGGGATTTCTTTTCTTTTTTTAAAAAATATATATTTTATTGATTTTTTACAGAGAGGGATAGAGAGTTAGAAACATCGATGAGAGAGAATCATCGATCAGCTGCCTCTTGCACAGCCCCTACTGGGGATGTGCCTGCAACCAAGGTACATGACCTTGACCGGAATCGAACCCGGGACCTTTCAGTCCCCAGGATGACGCTCTATCCATTGAGCCAAACCGGTTTCGGCGGATTTCTTTTCTTCTCTTATGTTTTCCCCTTTCACTTTTCACCCAGTGTGGAGAGTGTTGAGGACTAAGTGGAACATGGTCTAGAGGGCTTTTACTGAGGCTGTGCTCAGAGTTGGATGTAATCCTGGGGGTGGGACTCAGGGCTGAGACTCCAATCTTCCAGGCAGCCCAGCAGGAAAAGGTCAAAGCTCAGATATGGATCAGAGAATAGATGCCCAGGGCTCTTGGGTTTGGCTCTCTGAACATGGCAGGAATCTGATCACCAGACCTGGGATACAAGAGAAGACGGAGCACTTGCAGGAAGTCTGACTTGCTGTTGGTCACCTGAGCGACTAAATTAGGACTGTTCCTTATTTACCTGCCTGAGCATGTACCAGTTAATAGGAGGTGCTCAATAAATGTTTTCTGAATGAAAGAATGAATTAAGTAATTAAACAAAAAATAAAACCCAGTTGGTTTCACAGCCTGGGATTAGGGAGGAGTAAGTAAACACAGCTGAGGCATATAGAGGGACAAAGACAGGGCAAGTTATGGCCTTAATGTGCCGCAGGTGCCGTTAAAAGCATGTCAGGGCTGCCTGAGTTACCAAGTCTGAGCTGAGATGTCAAGTCTAGTTCAGAAAACTTAAGTCTTTCCTGGCCTTGGTCGGGCAACTCAGTTGGTTTAGGGCAGTGGTCGGCAAACTCAATCAACAGAGCCATATATCAATAGTACAACAATTGAAATTTCTTTTTTTTTAAAAAATATATATTGTTTTTTTACAGAGAGGAAGGGAGAGGAATAGAGAATTAGATACATCAATGAGAGAGAAACATCGACCAGCTACCTCCTGCACACTCCCTACTGGGGATGTGCCCAAAACCAAGGTACATGCCCTTGACCAGAATCAAACCTGGGACCCTTCAGGGAGTAGGCCAATGCTCTGTCCACTGAGCCAAACCGGTTAGGGCTGAAATTTCTTTTAAGAGCCAAATTTTTTAAACTTAAACTTCTTCTAATGCCACTTCTTCAAAATAGACTTATCCAGGCCGTGGTATTTTGTGGAAGAGCCAAACTCAAGGGGCCAAAGAGCAGCATGTGGCTCGCGAGCCGCAGTTTGTCGACCGCAGGTTTAGAGCATTAACCCGATATGCCAAGGTTGTGGGTTTGATCTCTGGTCAGGGCACATACAAGAAACAACCAATGAGCCGGACCGGTTTGGCTCAGTGGATAGAGCATCATCCTGTGGACTGAAAGGTCCTCGGTTCAATCCTGGTCAAGGACATGTACCTTGGATGCAGGCACATCCCCAGTAGGGGGTGTGCAGGAGGCAGCTGATCGATGTTTCTACTCTCTATCCTTCTCCCTTCCTCTCTATAAAAAAAATCAATAATATATATATATATATATTTTTTTTTTTTTTTTTAAAGAAGCAACCAATGAATACATCAGTAAGTGGAATCACAAATTGGTGCTTCTCTCTCAAATCAATAAATTAAAAGAAAACTCAGCCTTCCTATCCAGTCAATCCTATCTAGTCTAAACCTTTCTCAGTCCAATTCCTTCTCTCTAGAAAAAAGGAGAAGAGGAAAAATAGAAACAAACAAACAAAAAAAATGATAGAGATTTGTCAATACTGGTCTCCCCCCTAAGCCTCCATTTTGATTACCCCCAACGAGTAGTACTCAGAAATTCCTTTATTCTTAAGAACCTTAAAAATCTTTTATTTAGGAATACTAAGGGCTTTTTTGTTGTTGTTGTTGATAGTTGTAGAGTAGGAAAACGTAGTAAGCAAATACTACAAAACTGAATAGTCACCACTGTTCTTCCCCTACTGTCAGACAATTCTCTTTCCATTTACCAGAAAGTTATGTGGGGAAGAGAGAGTCCCATCCCTTCAGCATTAACACTTGAATGAATCTCATCACACACGGGTAGGAGAAGAACGCTGACATTTACTGACTGTTCACTACTCTGTGCACGGCGTTTTAGGCCTGAACTCATTTAATCCTCAAAAACCACTTCATGGGGGAGAGGTCAACTAAAGAACCTGTATGCATGCATATAAGCCTAACCAGTGGTCACGGACAACAGGGAGGTGGGGACTTACGTGGCGAGGGGTTTGGGATAGGAATGGGGGGATGAGGACTAATATGTGATACCTTCATCAATAAAGAAATTTTTAAAAAGACAAAACTAAAAAATAAATAGTCTTAGAATAGGGTACTTACAAGGAAACAAAAGGTCTATTTATTTGATATCATGGACCAAAAATAAAAGATGTAAGTAGCATTGGAAAAAAAAGAAAAAAGAACCACTTCATTTCAGAGGTAAGGAAAGGGGCTCTGAGCGTTGAAGTAACTTGTCTAAGACAATGCAATAGTGAGTGTGTGCAGGGACCGAACTCAGGTCTGGCTGAAATCCACGTTCTTTCCACCATCCCAGGCACACCTTTGAGCTGCCTTTCACCTTTCTCCCAAGATAAGGATTGCTCTGGCTTAAGTTCTTTTTACCTCTGAAGCAATCCCCGGTTCAAGTCTGCCCACTGACAGTTCACTCCCGCTTCCCAGCCTCTGTAACACGCGATCTGTCACCCAACCTAAGGCCCCCTCTAGTGTCACAGAAAAACAATGCGCAGTAGGTTTGCATCTCAGAAAGCACTTTCCGATACAGTGACTACTTCATCTGCCCTTCACACGACAATCCCGTGAAGCGGGCACGCAGGTGAAAGCACCCCCATTTTTACAAGAGGAGGCATCTCTCCAGAGTCACGGAATAAAAAGCAGGGGACGTCAGGAGCAGAGACCCAGATTTTCACTCTGGTCCTTGAACTCTTGCCACTAGCTCCTCACTGCCGCCCCCGCCCCAGCGATGTCACAAGGTGCCCCCTCAGTTCGAACCCCAGCCTGTATTTCACACGCCCCCGCCCACCCACCGCAGCGCCCCCGACTCTGCTTCCTCACGGCCCACTCCCCCTCCACCCGGTCTCTTTCCAACCCCCTCCGCCCACAGACCACCTCGGCTCACGAGACGCCACCTGTCACAGGCAGTACGCGACCCCCTTCTCGGCCTCCTGCAGCCCCTCGCCCAGCCCCTCCCACCCCCAAGGGCGCCCCGGTCCCCTTCTGTCAGCCTGCGGCCGGGTCGGCCCGGGCTACCTTCTCCAAGGATGCAGGTCTCTGCACGGCCAGGGAGCGGGCCAATGACAGGACCGTGTTGAAATAAAAACCCCGCGAGGCGCTGGAGCCGGAGCCGGAGCCGGAACCGCAGCTGGAGCCGCCGCCTCCCCGGGCCGCCGCCGCTGCCGCCGCCATCATCACGCGCACAGCGGCGCAGCGCAGCCCGCCGGCTTCCCGCACCGGCCCGCGAACGCCGGAGCTCACCACGCAGGCGCGGCCGCATCCGGCTTTCCTACCACGTGACCTCTCTGTTGCCGAAACTAGTTGGGGCGTGGCCGTGGGCGGTACCACCACTAGAGGGGGGGAAAGAGCCTTGACTTAGGTCAGGCGGCGCACGCCATGCGCGGTTTCCCCCCCCAGGCCGCTGGGCACGATGGTTCGCTCCTGACGCGAGGTCACCCACGCACGACGCGCGGAAGAAGCTCTCGCTGCGAGCGCCGAGTCGTCGGACGGTTGCGGCGGCGGACGGAGGGCGGTGGTCCCGTGGAGCTGCCAGGGTGGTGGGCGCCTCCGGAGAGCTTCGGGAGGGCAGCCGGGACCCCTGCGGACCAAGAAAGGCCGTTCCTCGCCTCGGCCGGCCGAGCCCCTCCTGCTCCTGCCCTGACAAGAAGCCGAGCGCCGGGACCATGTCGGCCTACCACAAAAGTTACAACCCCTTCGACGACGACGCGGAGGATGAGGGCGCCCCGCCGGCACCGTGGAAGGACGTCCGCGACCTCCCCGACGGGCCCAGCGCGCCTGGGGACCGGCAGCAGTACCTGCGGCAGGAGGTGATGCGGAGGGCCGAGGCCACGGCCGCCAGCACCAACAGGTCCCTGTCGCTCATGTACGAGTCCGAGAAGGTCGGGGTCGCCTCTTCCGAGGTGAGCCTGGATCAGGGCCGGGGCTGGGCCCGCCAGGCCGTGTTGTCATAAGCCTTATGACATAAGGGGTCAAGAAGTGTTTTGTTCATGACCTTTGGGCCATTCTCGAATTGCCTAGAATAGGTCCTTGTACTTGAGTGACTTGATGATTTGTAATCATCTGTTAGCTTTGTAAAAGAGAGGTGCATCTTGAGGACTTGAAAGAGGCAGTTTGCCCCCAGGAATCTTCCTTAGCCATTAAGCTGCTTAGTTTTTGGTTCTTTGTTTCTACTCCTAGTTCAAAGGTACACTCCACACTGTCCAGGTGAGTAAAAATAATCTGAACAGCCAAGCCTGGGTTAGGAAAATGGAGGGTCTGTTTCTTGTACATAATTTTCTGGTCATAAGTCTGGCCCAAGGGCTTCCGCCATTCCTCGCCCCAGAGACCCAGAATGAGTGAGCACTGTGTGCCTGCTGGTGTCTGAAGCATGAAAGCAAATAGGCCTTGATATTTTTTTCTATCAGTGACTACTTCTCCACCTGGCCAGTAGAGGTGGTGAGGTCTTGTCTGCCTGGGCACCGGCCAAGTGAGCCAAAGCAGGAGTGTGGGCAGGTGATAGAGCCTTATCCTTACTTCTCAAATCCAAACCAAGATCTAAATAGACAGCGTGTGTGGCTGGGACAGTCCATTGTTCCAACGCACATTTGTCAGTTCTTTCAAAATTTCAGAATAGAACCTTATATGAGGATAGTTCTTTTTTTTTTTTTGATATATTTTATTGATTTCTTTTTTCCCCCCCTCCCTCTCATACATACTCTCCCTCCCCAGAGTTTTATGTCCATTGGCTGTACTTATATGCATGTATACAAGTCCTTCGGTTGATCTATTATCTCCCCCAGATCTCCCTCCTCTCCCCACTGTAATTTGACAGTTTGCTTGTTGCTTTACTGTCTCTATATCTATCTTTTGGTTCATCAGTTTATAATGTTCTTTATTATCCATAAATGAGTGAGGTCATGTGGTGTTTCTCTTTCATTGATTGGCTTATTTCACTCAGCATGATGTTCTACAATTGAGGATGGTTCTTTTATTATTATTTTAAGAATAGTTTATTGAATTTTAGAGAGAGAGGGAGGGAGAGAGAGAGAAACATTGGTGCCGAGAGAGAGAGAGAGAGAGAGAGAGAGAGAGAGAAAGAGAGAGAGAGAGGGAGAGAGAGAAACATTGGTGCCAGAACAGAACACACCCTGCACCGGGATCGAGCCCACTACCCGGGCTGTGCCCTGACCAGGAATCAAACTGGCAACATTTTGGTGCATCAGTGGATGCCCTAACGGCCAGGGCAGGATTGTTCTTTCTTAGGCACCACATTCCTCCTCTGCCTACTAATGGTTTTGTGTGGGCATCTTTTCTTTAAGTTTTTCTTTTCTTTAAGTTTTAAAAAAATTATTGTAAAAATTCTTTATGTTTGTAGATTATTGATTTGTCAGCTAAGAATAATTCATTTTAGGCATATGTAGCTTTGAACAGTAATGCTAGAAACTAATGTATTGTATTCCTCTGTGGTCTCCTTGTAACTTTTTCCCTGGCAAAATTCATTCTGACCTGATCACTTACGGTCTTGGACAGTTTGAGGTATATTGATTAACTTCTCAAATAGTCATCTCCTTCATTTCCTCATTGCCCCTTTCTTGGATGATTCCCCTCCCTTACTTGGCTCACCTTCCTATCTTTGGCCTTATTGAGGAAGTTTAGCTTGTGGTTCTTACATGTCATATCTACTGGATTCCTGTTTTTGAGTCTAAATGGGAAGTGAGGACTCAGATTTGGGAAGATTGCTGAGGTCTTAGGGCCCTGGTGGAGGGGTCACTTAATTGAGTGTCCCAAGTCCAAGGAATTCAACTAAAAACTGTTTGAAGAGACGTATATGCAAACAGTGAGAACAAATGGAGGAAATCAGAATGATACAGTCTCAGTATCATAACAGCAGATAAGCTTGAAGCTGGTTTTTATGGCTAAGGTTTAGACAAGAAGAGGGAGGAGGAAGACGGATGTTCCCAGGGAACAAGGAGTAATGCTGAGACACTGGCCTGGAACCTGGAACCGGAGCTTCTAGGCTCCGGGGCAGGGAAGTGATGCACATGAGTCCAGGTAAGAGCCTGGAGGAGGCAGCAAAGGAGACTTTTGTGTTCTAGAGGGAAAGATTGTTCTCCTAACTCAAAAGAGCCAAAAACATAGATAATAGATTTTATTGGGGGTTAGTCATGTCTACATGGATGCCTGCATGGCAGCCTGGCTAACAGTCCAGTTTCTCCCCATATGAGTCTGGATCCCCAGAGTCTCGCCCGGAGTTCAGAGCAGTCGGGAGCTTGGGTCTCCCTCCAGCTTGAAAAAGCCAGCCACGTACTCAGTTGCCAACCATCTCCGCGTGCGCCTCCGAACCTCTCCCTTTACTTTCGCAGCTCCTCTGAGTCTCAGTGTGCTTTTCTCTTCCCTTCTAGTTGTAGAATTTCCACTCAGCCAGCCTTCCTGTGGTTCTGGATGATGTCCATTTTGTCTTTTAGTTGTAGTGTTGAAGTTGTTGTGCGAGGCAGCAGTTCAGGTATTTACCTATGCCGCCATCTTGGTTTCTCTCCCCTACTTATCATTTGATACCTGAGTTTAATTACAAGCTCAATATGAGAAACAATATTTTGACACCTTTCCCTTGGGAACTCAGAGCATTACTAAGGGAAGATGATGAGATCCATCTGACATTATGCGATGCCTTGGCTGTAAATAGGGTTTGGAGTGTGGTGGCCACTGCTGCCCCATGAAGCCCATAGCTCTGCCCATCAATTGAGTCCTGTCCAGCATCCCTGCCTACTCCCTATCATGCTCACCACATATAGTTCCTCTTCCTCTCTCAGTTCCCCCAGTGGCCCTGCTGCTGCACCAACCACTCCCTCTTGCCCCACCTGACCTTCTGACTCTCTAACTTCTCAGCTTTCAGTTTCTCACCCATTGGAGAGCCTCACTGACCCCACCCTCTTAAACCATGTGAGGAGTCCCTGTCAGGGGTTTATCCTGGCAGAGCCTTGATCATGTGTATATCATGCCTTTTCTGTTTCTCCCATAAGACTAAGCTCAGTGAAGCAAAGATCTAGCTGCCTTCCTTGGACTGTCAGCACAGCATTTTTATCAACAAATGAAAAGTCAGATTTAACTTCTCTCATATCGTCCTCTGCTAAACTGTCAGCTCCATTAGGGCAGAGATTTGGGGTGTTCAGCCCTGAGTCCCATTCACCTGGATCAGTGCTTGGCAGAGAGAGTGCTTGATAATAAGTGTTGGTGGGTACCTTGAAGTGTCTGTCATTGTGTGTGGGTTTTCAAAGAGCACTCTGCCAGCCATGATTCCCTAGAGTCTTCACATCCGCACATAACCCTTAGACATACTTCTCAGGCAGGTGTCATCTCACATGGGGCAGTGTACACCCTCACAGGCTCTTCAGCTGTCTTTCTGCTTCCCCTTGTTCTATCTGGGTTCTCTGTGTTTGACAAAAAGCCACAAACCAAAGAGGAATTGAGATTCTCGTCTCTGTGCTGTCCCTTAGCATTGTATCTCCAATCAGATTTTTCCTTCAACCATCTTCTTTTCCAGTTTAACTTTAGAAAACTTTTTTTGGGGCTCAAGGAAGAGGGGGAATCACCTGTAATGCTAACACCTGAGCTAAGAGCTTTGTGTGTGTGCCCTTTACACTAAGGGCACATTGTAGAGTTCACAATCACCCTTGTCTCTTAGATGACTTCCCGTTCTCACAGGAACCAATAGAGAAGTCCTGACATGACCCTCCTCTGAAGGATGGGAGCATGCCTTGGGATGGGAGCACTTGGGACCTGCCTTCATAATGGCTGGGGGCAGAGCCTGTCTGGACTATTTTTTCTATCCTGGCACTCTTGGTATTTGTTCTGCTAAGCCGTCATCCTCGTTGATTAGAACTAGGTCACAGATACATGAGACTAGTACTTTCCTCTGCCTTGAAGGAGGATTTTAGTACAAGTTCCTGACCAGCAAATCACCTACAATAAACTCCAGCTTCCAGCTCACAGAACCTTCCAGAGACCAAAGCAGCATTCACTTCCTGACCTTTCAGCCTCACAGCAGGACCAGCCATCCCTACATATTTCTCCGTGCTTCTATCATAACATCTAAATAGGATGTTTGGTTTCCTTACTGAGTCAGCACAGTTATGTAGACTCAGAATTTGAAAGACTGTGTCACTTGTAAACAAACCAAAAAAAAAATCTCACTATGAATTTGTCAAGTGCTTATTACTGCTGTCTCCAAATTGAGGTGGACAGGCCAAGGTGGGAGGGTAAGTAGTTTATAAGATGAGCTGAACTGTGATGGGAAAGTTCACTGTCAGGGCAGCCAGAGCCCTGGCCACCATTCCCATCCCCAGCTGCCCTAAGTGCCTCTTCAGCTTCATTTCAATATGTATTGCCATCGCCTTTGGTTTTTCCCAGGAACTCGTCCGTCAGCGAGGAGTCTTGGAACGCACAGAGAAGATGGTGGACAAAATGGATCAAGATTTGAAGATCAGTCAGAAGCACATTAACAGCATTAAGAGTGTGTTTGGGGGATTCGTCAATTACTTCAAATCTAAACCAGCAGAGATTACATCTGAACAGAATGGCACCCTCACTCCCCAGCCCAACAGCAGGTGAGTGGGTCTTTAGCCATCCTGATGTGAAGTAGCAGAAAGTGGGTTTTAGTGCAAAGAGCCAAAACTCTCAGGTCACTTCTAGTGCCTTAAAGAGACCCAAGTACATTGTAAGTTTCTCATGGGGAGGAATTCCTTTTCAAACAATTTAAAACAAGCAGGACAAGCCACCCCTACATATTTCTCCAGCACTCCTAATTACCTTCTCTTACTGATACCCAGTAAATGGATCTCCAGTAAAATTACTGCTCCAGTAGCTTTTAGTTTGACCCCAGTAGTTTGAAAGAGAGAATATTCACTTCAGAAAGCTTAATCAGTACAAATGTGACTCAACCAAATTTTTGCTTTAAAAAGTCTTTATAGCTGAAACCGGTTTGGCCCAGTGGATAAAGCGTCGGCCTGCAGATTGAAAGGTCCCAGGTTCGAGTCCAGTCAAAGGCACATACCCAGGTTGCAGGCTCAATCCCCAGGTTATCACACCTCCAGTGGGGGGTGTGCAGGAAGCAGCTGATAGATGATTCTCTCTCATCGATGTTTCTAGCTCTCTATCCCTCTCTCTTCCTCTCTGTAAAAAATCAATATAATGTATTTTTTTAAAAACACCTTATTCCTTTAAAAAAAAAAAAGTCTTTATAGTGAACTTTTCCATATTTAATCCAAGTTACCAACTGATTTTTATTTTAAAATTAAAGATTATTCTCAATATTTTGGGCTAAAGTATAATGAAATCATGCACATGATTTTGACAGGCATTTAAATCATGTATTTAAAAAAATAAAAGAATCACCCTGCCAGACCGATGTGGCTCAATGGATAGAGTGTCAGCCTGCGGACTCAAGGGTCCCGGGTTCGATTCCAGTCAAGGGCATGTACCTTCGTTGTGGGCACATTCCCAATGGGGGGCGTGCAGGAGGAAGCTGGTCAGTGTTTCTCATCAATGTTTCTGACTAACTCTCCCTTCCTCTCTGTAAAAATTAATAAAATATATTTAAAAAAACAAAAAACACCCTACCTGGTTTGGCTCAGTGGATAGAGCGTCAGCCTGCAGACTGAAAGGTCCCAGGTTCGAGTCCAGTCAAAGGCACATACCCAGGTTGCAGGCTCAATCCCCAGGTTATCATTGATATTTCTCCCTCTCTCTTCCTTACTCTCTGAAATCAGTAAAAATATCTTTAAGAAAAAGAATTGAGTTTCTGTTAAAATAGGTTAGTACTATTCATATCTCAAGTCAGTGTCTGTTTTTATTATAAAAACTATATAAAAGCCTAAGCAACCTGCCCATTGGCCAGTAGCTATGACGCACACTGACCACCAGGGGGGCAGATGCTCAACACAAGTGACTTGGCAACTGTGGTTCTGGGGTGATGCACCCAGAACCAGAAAGGAGGGAGCTTGATTCCAGGGTGTGTTAAAATCTGGGACCTCTCGGGGGATGTTGGAGCTCAGTCCCTGCAGGCCAGGCCAAGGGACTCCACCTGTGCCTGAATCTATGCACCAGGCCTCTAGTGTAGCCATATTGCAGAAAATTTGCATCTTATTTGCCATAACACAAAAACTTGAAATTTTTCTTCTCATGGCAGTGATTTGAGTTGTATTGTATCAGAGTACTCTTTTGGCTTGTAGCCTGCTTCCATTAACCCATAAAAATGTTTGGTGTAATATTATTACAAAGATTTCATAACTCTCTCTCGCTCTATGGTGGCCAGGTGAGCTCAGAAGCCACACACACATCTCCCACATACACCCAGTCTGGCAACACATGGGGCTCACTGTCATGTTCGGAGAAACCAGCTGTGTTTTGTAGACCTTAGTCACTGCTGCTGAGTAATGAAAATCTCAGGTTTCAGAAGGTCCTGCTCTATTCTACACATGAGTAGAGCATTAGGAGCCTGCAAAATCATTGGCCTGACAAAGTCTGGCCAGGTTTCTGGGATACATGGAAGAGTAAGAGGACTTTTGTTTCCATGATTCATGTAGAAGGAAGGCCAAAATGGAGGATAACTGGATTTCAGCTTGGCTGAGGAAGTGGCCAGGCTACTAGTCAGCAGAAGTGGAGAAGCACAGATGGTGTGAGAGGCTCAGCTTTGGAGACACGTGCCACACCTGTCGGGGTTCAGTGGGGTGTTGGGTGCAAGCTGAGTATCTCTGAGTTGTCAAGAGAAGTCCCTGCTTACAGCTGAAGTTAGGTTTTGCAGGCTAGGAAGCAAAATCAAAGATATTTTATAGACTTATGTAACAAACAAAAAAATGTTAGTGGTAAGAGAATTGAGGGAAATAATAATTGAGTACAATTTTTATGTAATACAGAACTATTAATGGAAAACTGAAATTCTTAAGGTTCATTATTAATGTTCCCTGTCATTTAAGTAATTGCCAGTGGACAACTGTAAAGGCCATTCTCTGCTTGTGGCTGTACAAAAACATGTGGCAGGCCGGATATGGCCTTAGGGTCAAAGTTGCTGAGTCCCAGTCTAAAGTACCCAATTGGTTTTTTCATTTGTTCCTTTTCCACCTGGAACTAGAATCCTTGTTTTCCTGAGGGAGGGCCACCTAACCAGATGCTTCACTTCTAAAACAGGTGTGTTGGAAGCTTGCTACATGGCCAGCGGGCTCCCAAGCTGTGCTGATGGAATTCCTGCTTTGGTCAGAGGAATCATTTGATTTTCTCACACAGGCATTACTTGGAAAGACTGACTATACTATCATAACTGTTTTTCTTTTCTAAAACTTTTCCTTTTAACTTTTATCAAAAGATTGAAAGAAGCTATAAATACAAGTAAAGAACAGGAGGCACAGTACCAGGCCAGCCACCCAAACCTCAGGAAGCTGAATGATTCAGGTTAGTGGGGACCTGTGCTTCCTCCCACATTTGTATTCTGGGGGGAACCTCTGGATTTGGTGTTGGAACTTGATGGATGGGGGCTATAACCCTACTGGGGTGGCAGGTATAACCCACTGTAAACAAAAAGAGAAAAAAATTAAAAAGAAAAGCCAATTGTAAGAAAACCCTTATGATTAGTAGAATAATGGCTCCCTAAAGATGTCCAATCCTAATCCCAGATCCTGTATGAATATGTTATGTGGCAAAAGGGGAAATATGGTTGCAGAGGGAATTATAGTTGCTAATCAGCTGGCTTGAAGTGGGAAGATTATCCTGGATTATCTATCCTGGATTATCTAGTTGGGCCTAGTGAAATCACAAAGGTCCTTTCTTAGTGGAAAAGGGGACAGAAGAGGGAGTGTCATAATGAGAGACTGGAGGCGCTGCGCTGCTGGCTTTGAAGACGCTGCTGGCTTTGAAGACGGAGGGTTGGGCCATTACCAAAGAATGCAGGTTACCTCTAGAAGCTGGAAAAGGCTAGGAATTGGATTCTGCCCAAGATCCTCCAGCAGGACACAACCCTGTTGACACCCAGTGAGACCCAAGTTGGACTTACCGACCTGCAGAACTGAAGGATAAGTTTGTTATAGCAGCAGTTGGAGACTAATATAGCCTCAAGCTTGAGTGAGGAGAGAAGCGGCAGCATGGAAAAGGTGTGCAAGATAGAACATTTTGTGTGAAATTATGCTGTTGATATTAAATGACAGACCCAGAAACATCCCTTACCCAAAAAAGGAATTTAGACCTTCTTGGGGCTTCTGTAGACCCCTAGAAAGCAAGGCTCAGTGGAAGGCTCCAGAAACCAGATGCTTTCTGTACTACCTTCAAGGAAAATGGGATACAACCTGGAAGCACTAGAATCCACTTCTGTCATGGTTGGCACAGCTAAGGAGAGACCTGATGAGGAAGAGCCAGGGGTCCAGGAAAGACTGAGATTTGTGCAGTTCAGTCTGGAAAAGCAAAAATCGTGGGACAAAATAAAACTAAATCTAGAAGAAGAAAAAAATTTGAGCTCTTCATGGTGGAGCAGGAGCCCTACAACCAAAATATATGATTTTAAGGAATTAAAGGAAGTTTTTGTTTGGTATGTTTTAAGAGACTCAAAAAAAAAAAGAGAAAGAAAATGACATTGTATATGTAGAATGGCTTCAGTATTGTTCAGTATTTCTAGGGGCAAATGTATAGTACATTATCATTTCTTTTTTCCTTATTTTGTTTGAATTGAAAAGAAGTAGAAATAAATTTTAAAAAGAAAAATAATGCCCATTATCCCTTTCATTTTTAACCCTTTTCATTTTTAACGCTTGTCCTTTACACTGTGTCCATGAGCATGTGCAGTTAGTTGTGCATTGTGGCAATTCCACTGCCATCCTTTTACTTGGATGTATCTGTGTCTTCGGAGCTTGTGTGCCTGTGTCTGACCAGGTCACCCATAGCATAAGGGTCTTTGATCTCTGAGGGGCTGCCCTGAGGAAGCATCTCTCCCTCCCTCAGGGCTCCTGCCCCTGCATGTTATCCATTCACACACTCCTCTCTTCGATTGGTTTCTGGTTCATTGACCTTATTCCATCCGCCCCATTTTGGAGATTAAGGTTAATTTGGTGAAGCAATATTTCTAGAGACATCAGTTAAAAAAGTTCTCCTGGTGTTTCTTTCTAAATTCAGACTCCATCCCTGAAGGGGCCATTTCTGCTGTGAGTACCGAGGCTTACCCGAAGAACCCACACCTTCGAGCCTATCACCAGAAGATTGACAACAATCTAGGTAAGACTGAAAGTTGCACTAACTTCCACAGATCCCTTACTCGAGGTCTTTATCTTCCAGGCAGTTCAGCCAAACCAGCCAGTGCACAAGTAGGGACCCAAATTCTCAGGACTAAAACGTCATCCCTGCCTCTTCCTGATCACATGTCAGAGCCACTATAAGTTATCTGCATCTCACCCCTCACCCCTCATTCTCTAGAATCTACCGGTATTCACTTCTTTTCATTCTCAACTCTTGTCTGGATTATGACATTAGCAGAGACCATGAGTCCCTGAGAAGCCACACAGTGCAGCCTGAACCCTGCTCACTTCATTCTTGCCACCTGGCATGTGGATCCCCATGTTCTCCCCTGCAAACCAGGCTCAGAAACAGAACCTGCCTCTGAAGACTGGGTAAGGGGTACATGAGCAACACCATCAAGCACTTAGGAAACTGCTGTCCTGGTAAGAGCAAGCACTCATGTGGCCCTTATAGCACATTGGCCACGCAGCTGGGTTCCTTACTGTCCAGGTCTCTTACACTGGCGTCTGGTCCCTGCCTGCCTCTCCACACTCCTGCTTTCATCACTTGAGTTCTTTACTTGCCCACAGCTGCCATCTGCCTTCTTTCCACTCTGCAAGCTGGCTCCTCATGCTCTCAGCCTTGCTTTAATGTGGCCACCTCTTGTCTATCAGAGCACCCTATTGTTTCCACTACAGTGGCTTATCTGATGTCATCCTGACCAGACTATAAATTCCCAAGAACACAGGAATATTTCAGTTTGTCATCACTTTGCACCCAGGACCTAAGAGGCAAGCACTCAATGATTATTTTTTGAACGAAGAGAGAAAAGTCAGTCATTTGAAGTTCAAATGGAGGAGTGTTGTGGGTGCAAACAATAGGAGTTGACTCTGTGAGCGAGTTTCATGTGATTATTCAAGGTGGTGGTTCAGTCAGTGTTGCCTCCTCTGACCTTTGCTGCATGAACGGGAACCTGCCCCACTGGCTGTCCCAGTTGCTGATAAGTTTCTTAAGGCCTTGGGATACCTCACAGGTTTCTCTCTAAAACCAATAAAATAAAATAAATAAATAAACAAACAAACTCAGGAAGCATAGGGCTGAAGACTTCCTTTTTTCATTGATCCTGCTTAGATTTATGGTGCCAGTGCCAGAATTTGTGGATTCTGGCCTTTTTTCACTTAGTGTTTTATCTGTAATTTAGCTGTTAAGAGGCTTACAAAGCACCTCCTCTTTTCTCTTTTCCCTGGCTCTTTTCTGCTCTGTTGTTCTTAGTAAAAGGGCAGAAAGCAGCTCTGGGCATGCCCATTCCTACCCCCCATGTGCAGGTGCATGTGTGTGAGTGTGCGCACGAGAAGATTAGCATGCCCCTGTGCAAGGATGACATGCAAATTCGTGAAGCTTTCCATATTTTTAAAAGAAAAAAAAAGACTCATTTTTAAAGTTAACACAGTGTTATCAGGGAACCCCAGAATCCTTCTATGCCTCTTCCCCCAACTTACCCTCAGTTCTTTTTAAGTCTTCTATACCAAGTAAACCTTTCATGTACTCTTAAGACTGACCACAACCTTATAGACATTATCCCTCTTGAAAACAAATGTGAGATTGATTTTAGAACAGAAGGAAAAGATATGTTACCAATAGTGGACCAACCTAATGAGGGAAATAGAATGAGCTCGGAAAGGGGGTTCGTTGTGGCCAGGTTCCCCAGGGACCTTTCTCTCACCGGGGGCTCACCTCAGATGTGGTCAGGGTCCTGGGCCAGGTCAGAGCTCACCTAAAGATCAGGGTCAGAATTTACACTAGGCCCAGTGGAGTTAGCCTGGATTTCCTCTCATGCTATACTTTCCGAGTAGGAGAAGGACTCTTGTTGTGTTTCAACTTGAATTTCAACAATAATGATGTAACCTGCACAAGAGTTGAACCTTTGCCAAAAGCAGTGTACTCCAGTTACCTGGGGCTCAGCCAGCTGGCATCTCTGAAGGAACCCAGCAAGCACCTCAGCACTACATTTCTTTTAAGCCTGGTGAATACAGGGACTCCCGTTGCACAGGGATTCCCAGGTCTATCTCTCGGACATGTTTCCAAACTGGGATTCTCATATTTTTCACTCTGGATCTGTGCTGGAACTAGCTTTAGGGCGCTAGAGATGGAAGGAAAAAGAGCAGGTATTACCCACTGACACGGAGTTCTTGCCCCTGAGGAGCAAGCCTGTGGGTCTGGTTATTAAGAACCAGTGCACCTCTTCCAAATATTCACCCTGGGGTCTTAGGAAGGGAACTTGTTTCCAGGCTCCTCTGTGCTCTTTTCTGTGGGTGCTAATTGATCTTGCAATTGGCAGCAATTTTCTAGAAGGTTCAGAGGTTGCTGAAAAAATACATAGGTCTAGATGAACTTTATAAAACACTGAAAGGATAAACACTATTTATTAACAGTGGTTATCTTTGGTGGATAGTGTGGGAAAGAGTGATTTTACATTAAGAACATACTACTTTCTATTGATTAAACAGATTTCCTTTTCACTTGCATATATTTTGGAAAATGTAACCAGAACACTAGAAGTTATTAGCCTGTTATGTGAGGAAGAGGACTTTGTAATCTAAATGTCATTGAACAGCCTGGCCGGCAAGGCTCAGTGGCTGAATACTGACCTATGAACCAGGAGGTCACGGTTTGATTCCCAGTCAGGGCACATGTTCAGGTTGTGGACTTGATCCCCAGTATGGGGCATCAAAAGGCAGCTGATTGATGTTTCTCTCTCATCATTGATGTTTCTTTCTCTCTCCCTCCCTCCCTCTCTCTTCCTCTCAAAAAAAATAAAATAAATGTCACTGAACATCTGGGAGGGAACAAGAAAGCAATTCCCAATGCCATCACTGTTTGCTTAGGCTGCATGTGCTTTCCTTTCCCACAGATGAGCTGTCCTCAGGACTGGGCCGGCTGAAGGACATAGCCTTGGGGATGCAGACCGAAATTGAGGAGCAAGATGACATTATTGGCCGCCTCACAACCAAAGTGGACAAGTTAGATATCAATATAAAAAGCACAGAAAAAAAAGTTCGACAACTTTAAAGACAATGAAGGATTTCCACTCCATGACGATGAAAACATTTGAAAGATTTTTTTTTCCTTTTCTTTTTTTTCTCTTAAGTTTAAAATTATTAATGGCAGATTACAGCAGTCGGCCAACATCTCCCAAGGCTACAGAGGGATCAGGCTTAATGAAGAATGAGGTAGTGCTTTTACATGTTGCCGGTATACCGGGTTTAGATAGTGACAATTTCTTTGTTCCCTTTAATGTTGATAAGTAGTGTGTTTTCACTCTGTAATATTTCAAATCCATTGATAGCCTTATAATATTGAGGTATTCATGGAGTTCTTGAACCAATTGGGGTATTTCTTGTATGACACTGGCATGCCGGGTCCACTCTGATTCTGCCCTTCAGGATTTAAGGACTGTACCAGGAAACTCCCCCAATGCCTCCAGACAAGAGTTGGCAACACAACATTTTCATGCAATGCCTCTGCAACAGGGCACACAGCAGGACAAAGATCTGATACATTGTATGGCTGACAACTCATCACTAAAATCTACATGTTTACCACAGAAGAATAGCGCCATAGTCAGAACTGACTCACATGGTCCTTTGACCGCATAAATGTCTTCTAGAGGGCAATAATGAAGGCTATTTGGATGAGTACCATAGTGATCATAATAATACTTAGGTAAGGAAAGTTCACAGCTGAGATTTTTTGCAACTGTCCCACACAGGTCAGCAAACTGTACTTTCTCAATGAGTCCTGGGACTCCCATCAGTTTTTATCACTACATGAATAAGATGGCATAGGTTGAGGATGACCTCTGTTGGAGTATCTTTTTTCTTTTTTTTGGGGGGGGGGGGGGGGGAAATAGTTAATTCCTCTAAAATAAATACAACTTTTTTTTAAGTCCTAGAAAAATATTACTAATAGCAATTGATCTCCACATATCTGAACATCTACCTCTCCCATTCCTGGAATCGGGTATTACTTAAACCTACTTTCTCTGGATCACTGAGTTGGCAAATAGCCTGAAGAAGTATGTAGACTTAAGAAAGTCTTTGCAGATGGAAATTCTGCTTTCTTCATTGTATTACCATTAATGTCCTTCCTTTTTCTTGACTATGGAGAGGAAGAATTCAATTAGAGGACATCTTTAGGTTTGAGCTTTGGCTTATAATACTGGATATATTTAGTTATCACAGGACTAACAGTTGTGCCTAAAAAACCACCTGACATTTCCTTTATATTGTTTTAGGGACGAGACAAATGGTGACCAGATGGTCTGGAGTATCTTGATACAACAATCAATGATACATTTCTAGAAACAATAAATGCCTTGAGCAAATAAGAGAGATGCCACTCAGGAGAAAATGGTATGAAGTGAACAAGAGTATGCATTTGGCAACCTGTGTTTCTCATAAATGACAGTGTCTCACTTGCTTCACTCTTATGCTTAACTGGAGTTGTCAGTGGTCTTAACATTCCTAGCAATCAGTCAGTATCTGGAGACTTGCTATAGTATTGTTGGATCTTATCTAGTTTTAACCTTCTCATCACCTTAATTACCTGAGATGATCATTGAGTTAGACCACACATAAGTAAGTTGATTACCAATGAGTTCCGAGGTAATGACCCTTTTACCAAGTAATGACCCAAGATACCAATCTTGTGAGCCAGATCATAAATCTGATTTTCATCAGCGAGTGATACCCACCTTACAGTAGATGATTGAGGTAAAAACAGTGCTGAGTTTGAGTTGGTGGCAGACAGCAGCAAGGGGGCTCCTCTTTATGGTACAGGTGAACCAAAAAGAGCAAATAATGAAATGGCCTGAGGGGCAAAATGACTCAATGCAACCGCTCAAGTTGTCTTGGTGATTGACCTGAGTCGAGCAATGTATGTAATTCTCTTGATTCTTGATACAAAGACATGTAGATTTCTTGCCCAAGTTTGAACCTCACTGCTACTGCTGGTCACCAACCCACTCAGGTGTTGAGCTGCAGTGGGCAGGAAAGTCATCCAGACTTACCCTTGGTAAACAGCTGGTTGGGATAATTTGAACCTTTCTTCAATAATCAAAGAGGTACAAGTATCACAGTCAGTAGTAAGGTAATAAGTCTTTGGCTCCAATATTCCACAATGTAGTTTGGACACCAGCAGATTGAGCCTGTGCAGAAAAGCAACCTGAAAATGTATAATTTTTCTGTGACTTAGTAAAATTTGTCATGTAGTTAGTTGTAAAATTGACATGAGTTAATATGACATTTAGGTTCCCTGCAAGTCCAGCTCAATCATCTGAAGCTGTGGGGAGCCTATGAGTTAGTGTTTCTCCAAGAACTCCAGGAAGACCTGGTGATGCGACACCCTTTTCCTTGAGAAGTGTTGACAGTAGCTCTGCCATATTCTCACTTACAGACCCTCTTAGCTTGATCCAATCACATGTAAGAATCAGGTCTTCTGCCATTTTCCCAATCTTCCCTTCAGATAACCCAGTAATTGCCCCTCTATTCACTTTAATATAAGTTCTAGATCCTGTGTAAAGTGGCCGTGATCCTCTCTTGAGTCCGTTGCCATAGGAATAGTCGTGAATCTCTGCAGAAGATAGATTGAGCCACTTCAAAATGCAATGCAGTCTCCTTTAAGTGAAACTGTTCTTCTATAAAGGGCATTGATACTGCATGAAGCTTGATTCCCCAAGTAACAAACCTCAGCCACTCTGCAGCTGTGACAGAACATCCTTGTAAGTAATTCAGGATGTTGATTTTAGACTTATTAGGGGCAAGTATGCTTCTTACCAACTTGTCCCGAAAATTTCTCCTCTCTTGTGCAGTGGATTTCATTGACATGGTTTGACTGATTCCAATAACTGTACTTGACTTCTGAAACTTATCTAGCATTGATAAACCACAGGCTACATTGCTTTTTGTGAACAAGTAACTCATAAGCCTAGGGTATTTGGGCTTCACTGCAAATAAGTCTTTTGCCAGAGTTTCACCCTTCGAAGTAATGTCCATTTGCATCAACTTTAAAACTCTTGATGATCCATCATCTCTGAAAGAGATTCTTCGATCCAGGTTTTGAGAACAACTTCTGGTCTTCTCAGGAAGATGGTGTTCAAGCAAGTAGGATCAGAGCACAGTACAAGAGCACTAGGTTCAAATATATCCTCCAGATATCCCTATGTTGACTGCATTCTTCAGTAATGATAGTTGAAAAGTCAGCAGGTCAGTACTTCTAGCATGACAGGAAAGATCTTTTAAGTTTCCAAGAAATTTCATATATTATTTTAGTATGTAATTTAACATGTGTTTGCAAATGTTATAATCGAGTGGGTCTTAAGAGATTTTGTTATGAGAAAGTGTGTGTCCCGCTTTTTCTGAGAGCCAACACTTGTTCACTTCTTTGAACCGAATGTTTAGAATTTTACAGTTTCCTTGCTTTTAATATCGTGGCCCTTTGATTAATATCATGCTGGAATGAGAAGAAAAAAAACTGCATTTCTTACTTTAATGAGCATATGGAAAGATGTGGGTGGAATTTTAATTCCTAAGTGTGGTATATCATTCCTAGGTCTTACCATGAGTCAGAGTGCTAAGGGACCCTATGAGCCAGTTTATGTGGGAGGATCCTTCCTTCCCAATACCTTTATTTAGCAGCCCCGCTCTCCGTGACGCCTGGAAATATGCAGAGAATTGGATAGTCCTTCCCGGTTGCCCTCATCTCTGACACTCTGTTCCTGATTAGGGGCAGATTCTCCACTGGCTCAAGGCTGTGCCTGGCTGACCACCGGGGGCACTATGTAGTTGGTGGGAATGGAGCATCACACAGACATGGCCAAGCAGTGGTCTTCTTTCTCTGAGCCCTCCACTCCTCTGGAGCTCTCCCTGACCAGCCCAAGTATGGCAGTGGTCGCTCAGTGCCTGGGTCTCTTGACCCATCCAGGGTTCCCACTCACTCTCCTTGCATGTCTTACAAGGTGACTTGACTCAGCACTTGATTCTCTGCTGCCAGTTTCAGAACTGGAACTCCACAAATGATGCTGACTTTGTATAGAAGGATTTGGCTAAAAGAGAAAACCCTACATTATCATTTTGAACTGGTCCAGCTTGTTCTTCATTTTATAAAAAGAATCACTTAAAAGCACTAATTACAATTGATTTATATAATTAAATGGATTCTTTTTGTGTTGGTACTCCAGCAAAGTAATTGAAGCCACAAGGCACTTTGTGTTTTTAAAAAACAAATTAAAATATTTTGAAGATGTTAAAGTGCTCAAAGGGACTGATTTTAATAAGCCAGTTTAGGTCAATTTTTAAATAACAGTGCCTTTCAATTTGAAACATGGCACTGGCTAAGTGATCTTACATTTTGTAGCCTATAAACAAAGTCCCTTAAAGCAAAGGAAACTTCTTCAAAGTGCTGCAGCACTGCCTCAGTATTTATATAGCAACTAGATGCCCAATGCACGAAATTCGTGCAAAATTAGACCTTTGCTGCCTCCGATTTGTCTGGAAGGTTTCTGGATAGTGGTTCCACTGTTTGGCTGTTCAGACTATTTGCATATTACGCTTTTATTATAACATTATAGATACATTTGTTAAAGGTCCATCCCATAATGCATGACCTTCCTAAGATTACTGACAGCCTCCATCAGTAGATATTTACTGTCAAGTTACAACCACGTCAGGGAGTATGATCCATGTCATGAATATCCCAGGACGCGAGGATGTGATTAAAAGTAATTAAGTTAGACATTTATCAGATGAGCTCATTATGATTATTCTCTTCATAACTGGTAAAAGGAAAAATTTTAAACATGTACTCAGCCCACACTAAAGTTCACAGGGCTTTCAGCAAAAAGACTGCTAAAAAACATGAGGCCAGTCCACAGAGCACCTAGGAATTACATTTCCACTGTCATTCTAATTGTTTCTGTATTTTTCCTCGCTTAACACCTTCCTCGATGTAATAATTGTTTCTTCTTGTTATGAGGCATAGACTCATGGAGATCAGTCATTATACCTCAGATCTAAGCTTTTTATTTTCAAATAAAGGCCACCTTACTGCCAAACTTTCTCTTCTGCAACCTTCCATATGCCTAATGGGATTAGAGATATAACTGACTTGAAGCAAAGTAGCACCTTATTTTATGTACCTTCCCTGTCTGTCTTTGATTAATGAAGCTAATCATCTTACCCCATATTTTTAACCCAAGCATATGGAAGGAGAGTTGTTCTCACTTTCATAGAAGTTTGTCTTCCTCTGACATGTTTTTGTTCAGATCCCCTAATTCTAAGGCATTTGCCAAGGGACTATCTCTAAGCTATGTGCTGGCCAGCAGCTTCTGTCTGCTGCATCTTTACCCCTTTTCCCACACCCCCAAAGGACCTGTTGCTGATTCTACCTTATAAAGCAAAGTTGTGTTTCAGAGAACAAAGGGAGACCTAAGGAGTCTCTAGAATCTTTGCACATGATGGTGATGATCAAAAAGAAAACATCTACCTATAAAGCAGTGGTCAACCTTTCAGACCTCATGGACCACCAGTGGTCTGTGGACCACCGGTTGGCGACCACTGCTCTAGAGATACTCAGAGGTTCCCAGGCTGGGATTGGGTGTTGGGGGCTTTGGTACAACAAGACCAGTGAACTCATCCTCCTTGCTAGTTGGGACCCATAAGACATTTTATTTCCACTTTTGAGTTGAAAACAAACTGTGCCTTCAAAGCAGTGGCTTTTCTAACTTTAGGTTGATTATATGTTAAATGTGCTACTAACTTTAAAAAAGGTGCATTCTCCAGAGGAAACTATTTCTAATATGCAGTAATGTGTAACTTAGCAGTGGGGTTGTCTTTTTTGCATTATGTATGAAAAGAGGCCTGAATTTAACTTAGGTGGCAAGAAATACAGAAGTGTGTTTTAATTTCTCTTCTTTTTATGAATATGTAATTTTAAGTGCACACTACACCAATTTAGTAAAAAGCTTATAGTTTGCCTACATAGACCTTGTCTGCAGAATTTTTAAAGTTAGCAATGTTGTTGAGCATCTTCAGCTCTGATGGATGAAATGTCTTATGTACAAAATCATGATCTAGTCATTAAAAGTGACCATGGGAAGGTGGGCTTTTTCAGAGTCTGTATCAGAACAGCTCTTATGCTCCATGCCTCCAACTTAACAATGACCATATTCCATAAAATAAAATGTGAAGTTTTAAAATCAACTTTGCTCTCCTACACAGTCATTTTCAAATAGTTAATAAAGGGGAATCCTCCTTGTTGAGTCATCTTGCATATGGCCTTCCCTGCCACATTCAACCTACATAAAAAAGCTTCCTTCTTGAAACCTTCATCTCATCTGACAGAGTACTCTTCTGATCTGTCTCCTACCTCTTTGCCCCTCGGCAGAACTGTTTAGATCAGGGCTCAGCAAACTATAAAGGGCCCCAGAATGTAAATGTTTAGGCTCACAGACCAAACTATGTCACAACTACTCCACAATCATAGCACAAAACAGCCAAAGACCATACAGTAAGTGGCTATGGCTCTGGCCAATGTGCTCAGTGGTTAGGGCGCTGGCTCATGAACCAAAGGGTCACAGGTTTGATTCCCAGTCAACGGCACATACCTGGGTTGCAGGTTCAATCCCTCATGGGGACCATGCAGGAGGCAGTCAATCAATGATTCTCATCATTGATGTTTCTATCTTTCCTCCTCCCTCTCTGAATCAATAAAGATCTTTTTTTATAACACACACAAAAAAGCACAAGTGCTGTAAATGGAATTGCCTGGCTTATACCATACACATTTCTGCAATCTTTATGGAATCTGCACCCAAAGAAGATTTCCTTTGTTCCAATTGTTTTTTTGTTGTTGTTGCTTTTTTTTTTTTTTTTTTTTTTTTTTTTTAATCCTCACCCCAGGATTATTTTTCCATTGATTTTTTTAGAGAATGGAAGAGAGAAGGAAGGACAGAGAAAAACTAACACATCGTTTGGTTACCTCGAGGTAATTGGTCAAGGCTCGTGCAGGAGGCAACCAATCAATGTGTCTCTCTCACATTGATGTTTTTCTCTCTGTATCTCTTTCCTTCGCTCTTCCACTCTCTCTAAAAATCAATGAAAAAAAAAATCCTCAGGTGAGGATTAACAAAAAAAGAAAAGAAACATCAATGATGAGAATCATTGATAGGCTGTCTCCTGCACAACTCCCTACTGGGGATCAAGCTCACAACCCGGGTATATGCCTTGACCAGGAATCGAACTGTGACCTCCTGGTTCATAGGTCGATGCTCAACCACTGAGCCATGCTGGCTGGGCAGGCCTTCTTTTTTTAAAATTCTAGTAAGGAAGAGTTTTAGTCCCAGAAGTACTTCTTTCTTCTTCCTGAAGCCAAACACACAGTCTTGTTTGGTCGAACTCAGGCCTGGGGGCCTCACTCTTACTAGTGTTTATTTTAGGAATGGGCATGTAACCCAACGGGGTGGGGATAGGAAGAGGCATCTCATAAGGTTTCTGGAGGAAGTGCTCTTTGTTCTTAAAAGGGGACACAGTGCTCTGGCTGGAATGGCTCACTTGGCTGGGCTTTATCCAATGCACAAAAGGTCGCTGGTTTAATTACGAGTCAAGGCTCTCTAAAAATTAGTGGAAGAATATCTTCAAGTGACGATTTTTTTAAAAAAAGAAAAGAAGGAAATTCTGCCATATCAACTTAGATAGCTCGATCCCCAGTGGAGGACATGCGGAAGACAGTGATCAGTTTCACTCTCACATCCTGAGCTGCCTTATAAGACTATGGGAAATGACAAATGCCCTTACTGCTTAAACTAATTTGAGTCAGAGTTACTAATTATTGCAGCAGAAAGTTTGCCTGGTTAACAAGGTTATACAGTGAATCCCTGGTGAGTAAACTTTTGTAAGATCCCTGAATCATCAGTATTACAAGTATAGACCGATCTGATGGCCTAATCCAAGGAGGGCCTCTGACCTAAGTCATAACTGCTTTTAAAAATATACATACATATATATACATATATATATATTTTAATATTATTGATTTTCACAGAGAGGGAGAGGGATAGAGAGCAAGAAACATCGATGAGAGAGATACATTGACCAGCTGCCTCCTGCACACACCCCACCGGGGACCTGTCCGCAACCAAGGTACATGCCCTTGACCAGAATCAAACCTGGGACCTTTCAGTCTGTAGGCTGATGCTCCATCCACTGAGCCAGACCAGTTCTGGCATAACTGCTGTTTGAATAGACTTTGCACCAAAAATTGAGTGAGAGGTTTCTAGATGACCTGCAATATATTTCCTCCCTGAAATCAATAGAAATACATTTTTTTTTTTAAAGAAGATT